>JAVTVY010055064.1:0-29255 GCA_036873755.1 Hanleya hanleyi | reverse complement strand
ACGCGGAAATTCTTTAATGGACGACGGCTAAATATTGAAGGACGGACTAGACGCGGACAATTCTAATCAGCGCCGCCCATAGGCATCTATCGTATGTACATCGCACAATGTTCTGAATTCTGACACACCCGTATTTGTTTACTGAGTCACGTCGCCTATTATATTATCGAGTTTTCATTGAACCCACCCACTGCCCGAAGGGGCATGTCCCCACCCCAGGGGATCTGAGCCGACCCTCATATATTCTATATCTATAGGTTTGCCAGATGTTTGAACGGACATGAATATCCCTACCACGTGACGTAAATCAGAACCAGCCAGGCAGGAACACCCAAAGGAGCCGCAGTAATTAAATAAAATAGGGAGATCGCGTGGTCTTTCTATACTACTCATCGCGCACTACTCATCGCGCATGCGCAGTCGACCCATTCTACTGTAGGGTGCAAGCCTGGCCCATGGAATCTCAGGTAGTGATAACCTCAGATCTCTCGCCCCTCCCTATCCCGCGCCACACCTATGCGACTCGCTGTGCCCTTTCTATACTACTCCTCACGCATGCGCAGTCGACCCATTCTAGGGATCTCATGAAGTAGGAAGAGGAGGAGTTGGACACGCCACGGATTGAGAAGTGAGACCCACATGTATCTTGCCTCCCTGGCCGGCTTCTTTAATAGTATAATGAGTAAAGCGGAGTAGGAGGAGGAGGAGGAGGAGGAGGACACGCCACGGATTATACTAGGGAGATTACTTCGTCATCCAAGTAATTCTGCAATCACATGACTTCGCCAGAGCAATGCCGCTCATGAATAGAAAGTGCATTCTCTACATGACGTAGAAATGAATGAGCACGGACAGAGGAATGAGACACTTCACATGTTTATCTATTTTTAGATATTTCTGTTGCACA
The DNA here is from genome assembly GCA_036873755.1 of Hanleya hanleyi. Lineage (NCBI taxonomy): Eukaryota > Metazoa > Mollusca > Polyplacophora > Lepidopleurida > Hanleyidae > Hanleya > Hanleya hanleyi. The sequence goes on along the minus strand of JAVTVY010055064.1, from coordinate 28,348 downwards.
TTTTTCCAGTACTTAGTTCATTTGGTCTTAATGTTCATAACATGACAATATTCTCTGTTTGTTTTTCTCAACTCCAATCTGATCGATAAATCAATTGAAGCCGACAGAAGCCAGTACAGCTTTCAAATCATGCTACCTTTTAATATATTACGATGCTATACTTTTACAAAGTAGAGCATAGTAAATTTTGGCACCAAAGTGTAACAAGGGTAGCATGACTTAAGGATGTCCGCTGGTGGTGAATCAAAGTAATTAACTGTTTCGATAATGTGTGTTTTTGCAGTCATAATTGCGTAATACGAGAGGCAAAAGAAGAAGGAAAATATAGTATAGGTTCGTGTGCATTATTTAGCTTTACACAAGGTTAAGTGGACTAACCTGTGCTCCGGTTGATAACCCTCAGAAACAAAGGGAATAGCCCTGGTTTTGAAGCATATTCATGAAAGTATCATATCAATATAGTATTTAACTTTTTCGTATATTCTGTTCAAAGGTAATCACAATGTCTATCAAAAGTTCTCAAATTGGTGGATGTTGCTGCACAAATTTCTCGGCTAGAAGACTTTTAAAGAAAATCCCTATCTCTTAACCTAGGAAATGGTGATAAACTGCTAGGAAAACGGGGAAAAACACGGAAATGACCGCTAAAGTCCAAACTTAGCAGCGAACTACTTTTTTTTATAAACAATGTACTGGCGTTTGCTCATGAGACTAATGCTACTGTTTGCAGGATTCCTTTCAATTTCTTTAATGATCAGTTTGGAGTTTTGAAGCAAAAACTGAGAATACTTCCACCCTCTGAGATTGTCATCCTATGAGAGAGAGTTGTTACTAGGCAAATTTGTAACAGAAATATCTGGAAATAGATCAACAGTGAAGAGTCGCATTCCCGTTTCTCCGTCAACTGTTATGTTCGCTCATTTCTGTATTGTGGAGAGAATGCACTTTCCTTTCATGAGCGCCATTGGTATATACACAAGATGTGTACATTTTCATCCATAATTAAAACATACATGTACCTTGGATGAATATGGTGCAGAGATGAAGTACCCTTTCATAACTTTTTTTTCACTCAACCTGTATATACAGCTGACTGTTTACTCTGAATGTTCATATGTGTACCTGACGATGGAATGATCACACGCGAAATATAGAATACAATAACTTTCGATTAACTTCCATTTCCGGAATTTAATCGGTAGGAATAATAGATTTCCCACCCTACATCGTCCTATTAAGATGTTGTTCTACATCAAATCATTCCTACATCAAAACAGTACAAACACAACATGGTAAATAGAATTGAGCGAATATCTGTCTGTATTTGAAAGTGAAATTGATTTCTAACAACACTTGCACCGCAAGACTTCCGGTCAAGATGGCGGATAGGCAAGACACGTTTTGAAGTCGCTCCGCAGATAGGCAACTCTTTGATGGCGGTTTTTCATGAGTGGTAGGTCTAAATGTCCGGAAAAAAGGATGAACAATATACTGGCAATAAGAACCCATCAAGCTTGAAACAACAAAACGTAACGAAATACTTACCTCGTCTTAGAAGTGCAGCCAAGTCTGGAATAGACGAACACGTCGTGGACCCCGTACCTGTACCCGTGCAGAGCGTGCAGACAGACCACGTGTCAACTGAAACTGACAAAATGGAACGCGGTGAAATGATGGAAATGTTCGATAAATTAAATCAAAAGAATGACCAGGTACTAGGGAAGCTGAAAGATATAGAAGACAGATTTACTTCGCTAGATAAAAAACTGGTTTCGGTCCAATCCGTGGTCACAGAACATACAGAAACGCTCAATTTTCAGGGAGAGCAAATAAACAAAATTCAGCAAACGGAGATTCCAAATTGCAAGGCTGAACTTTTGAAACAAATACAGAAATTAGAAGATAAACTGGTTGCTCTGGAAATTCACCACCGCAAGAGAAATCTACTGCTGTTCAACATACCCATGACCGGATCGCCTTACGACGAGAAAACGGAAAATATCGTCCGGGAACTTTTTGCAAAAACATTGAAATTCGGGGCTGAAAGGGTTGAGCAAATGATGTTTATGTCGGTACATAGGATCCCTAGTAAATATCCCGTGAAAAATTGGGAAGGACGTGTTCTACCTCCACCGATTATAGTGGTGTTCGTCTCATATGAAGACCGTGATGAGGTCCTGCGCGCGGCCCCAAATCTCAAAGGAACGGAAATTCAGCTTAGGATCGATGTCCCAGATAAACTGAAAATCCAGAGGGCTGAACTTAATAAAACGGCTCGAGAAATAAGAAGAGATCTGGAGTACAAGACTCGGGTCCGATTAGTGGGTTTAAACTTTGTGATCGAGATAAGGAAGGGCGACAAGTGGGTGCTCTGGGACAAGCCATAAGATTTGTAAGTACTTTCTATGAACAAGATTTTCCACTAGAACAATATTTTCTGAAAACGGACATATTTCACATACAAAGGACTAAGATCTGTCAGACGGGTGTGATACTGTAAATTTGCTAAGAAATAATACTGAAGTTTGAAGATCAATTAAGTAAATGTGGACATATAACTGTATAATCTGTCGGTTGACTTTTTTTAAAAATATTTTTCGAAGACGGCTGGAATAATTGTGTTACGGCTCTGAAACGGGGGTGTGAGTGGGTATTGACTTACGTTTAAATAAAATAAAAAAACGACATTGATGTTGCTAAAACTGTAAAATGTATTCTTCATAAGTATCGCCCATGTAAATAGTTCAATTATATGTAGGGCTAACTGTAGATGACTGATTTTTGTACTAAGATGTTTTAGGTAAACAATGTGTGCAACGCGGGAAAAGGGGATGAAATATACACGGAATGCGTTTAACTGTTGGTTGTATTTCTCTGCTATTTTTGTCACACTGTTTACATGATCTGTGTCGTCATGCGGTAGAGCGCGAAAAGATACGAGAAATACTGTTTACAACAGCGTTATTTGGAACACTTTTGATCTGGGCCTGTTAGTTTTCTCGGCCATTAATGCTCTGTGAAAAAAATGAAGAGTTTGCGCTAAAATTGGAGCCAGAAATTGAGTTGCCGATGTGAAGGAGTCGATGTTCTTTATGAAAAGGAAGTATGATATGCTTTTTAATATTCACTTTTTTATTTATTTTCTCTGTAAGATTGATAGTTTCTATTTTCTCTATATTTTCACATTATCTATACTTTTATATAGTTTTGTTAATACTACACTAATTAGTTACATGTACTCAAAATGCGCATTGTGTGATATCTTTGTTCTCGACGGTAAAGTTTTTCAAACTCAGCTTACTGCCCTTTTGAAAGTAAATATTTTGTACGTTTACGGGATAGTGGATTCTGCCTACATTATCCTGGTAGTTCATGTCCACTTCACAATGTCTATAAATATATATGTATAGTTCACTGAATCCTTATGGCAGATAATTTAAATATCCTATCTATGAACTGCCAGGGATTAGGTCAAAAGTTGAAGCGTATGGACGTAATCACATACCTCCGGAAGAAAAACCCGTCTATTATTATGCTTCAGGATATACATATTGAGAGAGGGTCAATATATTAAAAGACGAATGGGGTCTTTCTGCTCTTGTAGCGCCATTTAGATCGAATGCAAGAGGGGTCGCAATTCTCTTCAATAATAACTTTGATTTTTCACTAGGCAGAACCGACATAGATCCAGGTGGTAACTATATAATTGCTGAAATTAAATTGAAGGATAGAAGCATAGTGCTAGTAAACATTTATGGCCCGAATTCCGATTCCCCTTCTTTTTATCACAATATGTGGGATCTCTTAAATCACTATGAAACAGAATCTTATATCTTTGGTGGTGACTGGAATCTAGTATTAGATCCCAAAGTAGATTATGATATATGCATATTAATAACCCAACGGCTAGAGAAAATGTTCTGGACAAGATCAATGTTAACGACCTAATTGATATATGGAGGATACAACATAGGGACGTTAGAAGATACACATGGAGACAGAAAACTATTAAAAAACAAGCTCGTTTAGATTTCTTTCTTGTCTCCCCAGATATTGCAAATATTACTGTCACTTCCGATATTCTCACTGGCTATAGAACGGACCATTCTCTCATCTCTATGACGATCTCAGACGTAAAAGGGGAAAAGGGTAGAGGATACTGGAAATTTAATTCCAGCCTATTGGAAGATAAAGATTACCAAATTTTAGTAGAAGATATACTGTCTCAATGTCTCGTAGAATACGCTGCATCCCCGTATGACAGAGAGGGTATATCCCTAATACCAAAATTAAATATCCAACTTCTGATTTCAGACCAGTTATTTCTTGATACCTTCCTTATGAAGGTCCGAGGTAAATCAATTTCATACTCTTCTTGGAAGAAGAAAGAAAACGAAAAACAAGAAACAGAATTAGAAAACGCGATCTCGAAATTAGAAGATGAAATACAGGAAAACCTTCATAACATAGAAACCGATACTTTTCTTCAGTTAAATAATTATAAAGAAGATCTAGAAAATATTCGGAAAAGACATATACAGGGATCGATTGTTAGATCAAGAGCTACATGGGTGGAAAAAGGGGAAAAGTCCAGTAAATATTTCTTGAATCTTGAGAACCGTAACTTCACGGATAAAACAATAAATAAACTTATACTAGACAATGGGGAGGAAATAACTGAAATTTCGAAAATCCTACAAGAACAAAACAATTTCTATCAGTCACTATACAAGGAGAAGGGGACCAGAGACGAATTATGGAGAGAATATATAAACAAAGAATCTATTTCAATATTGCCCCCTGAAGTTGCATTCTCTATTGAAGGCCCCATTACATATGATGAACTGAAAACTGTTGTATATAGAATGAAAAATAATAAATCTCCTGGGTTAGACGGGTTCACAGTAGAATTTTTTAAATTTTTCTGGAAGGATTTGGGATATTTTATTTTGAGATCGATTAATGAGGGATATGAAATGGAAAAATTATCGATTACACAACAACAGGGACTAATAGCTTGTATACCAAAACCAGGAAAAGATCGTAGAATTCTAAAAAATTGGAGACCCACTTCATTATTGAATGTTACTTATAAAATGGCTTCGGCCTGTATTTCCAATAGGATTAAGTCGGTTCTTGATATAATTATACATGAGGATCAGAAGGGGCTTGTGAAGAATAGGTTTATTGGGGAAAATATACGCCTAGTTTATGACATTTTATTCGAAACTAGAGAAAACAATATCCCTGGCCTTATGCTTCTCATAGACTTTGAAAAAGCTTTTGATACTGTTGCCCATCATTTTATTTATGACTCTCTAGATTTTTTTGGATTTGGTCCCTCTATAATAAAATGGGTAGAAATCTTTTGTAAAAATGCTAGGTCTTGTAATTTACAAAATGGCCACATGTCAAAATTCTTTAGGGTAGAACGAGGTTGTAGACAAGGCGACCCTCTCTCTCCATATCTTTTTATTATTTGCGCTGAAATTCTTGCAATATTAATTAGACAAAATCCAAAAATAAAGGGTATCATAATAGATCAGGTAGAATACAAAATTGGGCAATACGCCGATGACACAGAAATATTTCTTGACGGAAGTGAATCGTCCCTCCGTGAAACTTTGAAGACGTTGGAGTTATTTTACTTGATGTCTGGTCTCCGTATAAATGCAGACAAGACCAAAGCTATTTGGATAGGCAGTCTTGCATATTCCAAATATAAATTATGTGAGGGGGCCAGGTTGGAGTGGAACCCATCAGAGTTTACTATATTAGGAATTCAATTTAAATTAGATCTGAGTGATATATACGATATTAATTACCTACCTAAAATAAAACAAATAGATCAACTACTGAACATCTGGAGAAATCGGAACTTGACAATTTTTGGAAAAGTTACCGTAATTAAATCTCTTGCCTTACCAAAGCTTACACATCTATTCTTGTCACTTCCGAAACCACCGCTAACTTATCTAGATAAAATAAATAAATTATTTTATAATTTTCTGTGGAATGGTAAACCGGACAAAGTTAAACGTCAAGTAATTATTAGGGACTTCAAAGAAGGGGGGATTAGAATGGTAGAAGTTAATTCATTCATTGATGCGTTAAAAACAACATGGATTAGAAGAATGCTTAATATTAACAACAAATGGCAACAAAAATTAAGTAAATATTTTGATATCGTCAAAATAATAAACTGTGGTGGAAATTTTAGAAAGGAGATAGACAATCTGAAGAATCCTTTTTGGAAGGAAGTTCTTTCTGCATGGCAAATTTTCAACAGAAAAATTAAATTTACTGAAGATAATCTTTTGAGTGAACCTGTCTGGTTAAATCCACACTGTATGAATTCAAACTTTTTTATCTAACAGTGGTCAAACAAAGGTTTGAATCACTTTAAGGATCTCTTAAACGAACAAGGAGAGCTTTGTAACTTTGTCGAAGCAAAATCGAAGTACAATTTAAAAGGTACATTTTTGGATTATGAAAGATTACTTAGGAATATCCCGAAAGAATGGAAGACAAGACAAATTATGAAAGAGAACCTCACCTCACCCATATATCCCCCTGCACTACGTATCTTGATGAAATGTTCTAAAGGTTGTAGGGATGTATATTCCACGATGGTGTCCACCAGCCTGGCCCCAATCTCTGAACTAAAATGGGAGAGAAATCTGTCCATAGTAGAATTTCGGTGGAAAAGTAACTATATGATGGCCAAATCTTGTACTCAAGACACCGCTTTATGGAATCTGCAATTTAAAATCCTGCACAGATTTCTCCCCACAAATAGTCTATTGACAAAAATGAAAATAATATTGTGTCCGTTATGTTCTTTTTGTAAAACTGAAACAGAAACGCTCGAACATTTACTGTTGTATTGTGAAATTGTCAAATCTTTTTGGCAATCATTAGAAATATGGCTCAGACAACAAACAAAAAGCTACATTATTCTTAATGAAATAACCATTGTTTTCGGGGCCCCTTTGAAGTTAAAATCTGTTAATCATATTCTTCTGATTGCCAAAAAATATATATATAATTGTAAATTAATAGGAAGACGACCCGTTCTAGAGGGAATAATTAGTCTGATAAGGTTTAATATGAAACTTGAACAAAGAATTGCTATAGTCAATGGAACCTTTTTGAAATTCGAAAAGAAGTGGCAGCCTATACAACTATTTATCTCGGAGGAGACGTAGAGCCTTTTATTGTTAACTGCCATCTCTTCAGTTGATAAAAGCGAATTGAGTACATCAATAATAACTATATTATTTTTTTATTAGTTAGGATTTTTATTAATTTTTTATTATTTGTATTACATGCTGATTTGTCAGTTTGATATGTTTATTTTAGACATACTACTTATTCTGCTGAATGTATGAATATGAATTGAAATTGGAAGATATAAATAAAAAAATTATAAAAAAAACAAAAAAACACTTGCACCGCATGTCCATTAGGACTGGCATCAAGGAAAGTTGCGTGAAGGATTTGTGGATAGTGTTTCTATTTTTATATATATATCTTTCTGGATATCGGCTCATTTCAATGCTATATGGCATGGCCCCGGTGATACGTTTGAGTCAAAGTCCAAAAGGCGTTTAGCAATATGAGTGTCGGGGTTGTCCCCCTTGAATGAACATAATATTAATATATTTCGAAGATTTCAGTACGGCAATAAGGAAAAAAGATTGAGCTCTTCGAGGCAAAAGCATGAAACTTAGCATGATGATAACCCTAAATTTTCTGATCAATAGCAAATAGCGACCCATCTGAATTTTATACAAGATGTTCGGCAAATCCAAGATAGCCCTCATTGTAATGTGGCAATCAGAGTGTCATTTGGGACTCCTAAATATTTTTTTAATCCGGAGTCCAAGGATTTGAAACTTCCTACCATATATCTTGGACTCAAGCGCCACCGGAAAAAGATGCCGCTTTAATGACATCGCAGTTACGTCATATTCTATAAATGCATTTTTGTGGTAGATTTTCAATCAGATTTTTCATTTGTAAAGTGTCAGCTTGCAGCTGTTTTTATCCATCAGCCAATTTTGGGCCAGGGTCATGGTCATCGTCATGTACGTCCGTCAGTGTGTTACCTCAATATCTGCAGAATCGGGTTAAGCATGCAGTGACCAAATTTTGGAAACTTATTCATTTAGTTATAGGTCAGTCTTCTAAAGAAAATGAGTCACATGGTCCATAACAAAGTCAGACATAATTAAATCCAAAGAGGGGGATAACTCCATAAAATACGGACCGAAGCGACTCATTTTAGACAGGTGTCTGACCTATTACTAGTTGAATCACTTACTAAAAATTTAGTTACTGTACCTAACACGGTTGCGCAGAAATTACGGTAACGGACGAAAGTGTACGACCATACTCCTTGGTATATCAAAATACCATGAGTAAATTTAAAAATAAAGGCCAGAGGGCGTGATTAAAAATTTTTAATCGTTTTCTTTCAAAAAAATAACATAATATGTTACGCATAACATAACATAAAATTCGTTTAATACACAATTATTTCCTGATTTATTATGATGTTATTATTCCAGAGAAAATAGCATAAATAAAATAAATTCCAGAAATATAACTGAAAAATCGATCAAACTTGCACTTTTTTAATATGACACCAGGGTGACGTCTTCAGGGCATTGTGCTTGATTGTGCTTGAGACACACTGTGATGCACTGTTGTTTCAACATATATGTGTGGAGATTTAGGCTAGTTATCGCAACACGCGATGTAACGGTCTTGAGGAACATTCGTGTGCAACCTTTCCACAACATTTTTCCTCCACAATATGTGTGCTATTGTTGTGAAGTGACGCGATGCTAGACAATAATTCTCTCTCTCTCTGTCTCTCTCTCTCCTTCTCTCTCTGTGTTGTGAAGTGACGTTGCGTCATTATAAATTTATGGTATCCTGGTGTGCTTTCCGTAACATTGCGGAGTCTACGAAACTCTCTTTTGATACACTATTGGAACTTGGATACAGGATATTCGACTGACACAAACGAGCGAGTCTACATCTATCGAAACACCTTTTCCAAGGCAGATGAAAAGGAACGTCCCTGAAAAAAGTAGTGCCTATACATATAAATGATATATGTTATTACAATTTCCAAGAATATCCAACGTCATCTGTAATATATATGCTGTGCATCGGTAAATTTATACTTTAAGTTTAACGATTTTAGAATTGTCGCAACGGTCTTTTCTAACACGCGCGGCCAACTATATCCTTAAAAAGGATCTTTGACACGCCGGTTTGGCGGTAGAGGAAGAAATTGTCCAGTTGAAAACACCACGAAGCGAGTTGGTTGATGCCAAGTAGGCAGAGGTTCCTGTTGCTTCAATGCATTTTGCTGAGAATCAACAGGAACTCGATAATGTGCTACTGTTTAGCTCTGTAATTGCAATTGTCTTTATTGTACCAGTGCAAGCGCCCTGTCGGTGTCTTGTAGTCTGTCCTCGTGTTTTATAGGGTGGATGGAAGTGTCTAGTTCCATGTTGTTTCAAGGATTTGCTTTTTGAAGGAACAGGAACGCAAATTTGATGGGTGGTGACGTGTTGGTTAGTCGCGATATGACTGAAGTCTTGCTGAAAGCGACATTAAACTTGACTTACTCACTCACTTACCATGAGGCGAAATGATCTCGGGTTTAAGACACTAGCGCCATCTAATAAACATATATTTATTGACGTGCGTTAGCTATCGTGATATTACAATCGACATATCGGCATCACTGAGCAATATTATTTCTCCCAAAGACTCGTTTTCCTCACCTCGCTCTGACCGTTTTGTTGTAATTTTGCTACTGAAATAGAAGATCAGTCTCAGATTGTATCATTATATACTGTTTTGGCATGTAACTTGCGAAATTACAGTGTATAGCTAGGCGCACCAATTCACGATTTTGTTGTACGCGATTGGATAGCATGATCACTTGCCACTTGCTGTCGCTGGCGTCGTCGTATAGCTACAGGTACACCATTAACACCGTAAAATCCGTCTGTCCGTCCGCACGTCTGTTTGTCTGTCTGATTATAATCTGATGACCACTCATTGTAGAGATACTATATACACGGTATATCTGGAGAATGACGTAGATCTATTTTGGACCGGTGCAAGAGAACCCTTGTTCCCCACAGGGGCTCGTTACCGTTGTTAATTGGTTAAGTAGGTTCATTATACGGGGGGGTCGAGGTCGGTAATAAAGATCCCACATTCTTAGATAGCCGTTCCACATTGCATTTTCCAAAATATTAAATTAAATTACAGTGAACTATGTAAAAGGTATTCTATTATAGGTCTAGTCTCTAACACAAATTACATGCATTATATTATAGTACATGCATGAGAATATGATGTATTGTTGATAAAAAATCGCGGGTACAAAATTTGTAATATCGATAAATTTATTATAATATAGAAATAGATAATTGTTTTGATCCTTGTGCATGTGCTACATGTGCTTCAGGCATTCAAATCTCACTGGTAATGTTATTAACATGGTTAATTTTATATCCACCTTCTCTTATATATTGGTTGAACAAGGTGTGAATTACAGTAAAATACTTAGAATCTATTTCTACAGCTTGGTGTTAATGCGATATAATCTGGCCCCTAAATACACCATCTCGTAAAGTGTTTACCTGGAATCGATTAGGAGGAGTTTGTAGTCCGTAACACCTTAAACTACCAAATTATTGCAAATTATTTCTACGTTGTATACCCAATCTTGTTTCTGTTTTTGTATGCTTTTGCAAAGTCGTGTTTCCATAATAACAGTTTCAACGCCTGGTCCGTGTTTCGAAACATGGGTTTATCTCAACTAAGACGTTATTTGTGTGTTGGACAAGCGGTGCCAAATTCCCATTTTGGAGCTGTGAATATACAATATTTCCAGACGTAAAACCTTCAAGCATTTCAATATTTTATCATTGAATCTCTTTTCTGTTGTATCATAATTGTGAAATATAGCCACAAACCGATAGACATGATGTTTGCGCTATTCGTGAATATGAATTACATTATGAGGTACATGCCCGCATAGCGGGTCATTTTATCACTATAATTTATAAACTCTGCTCCTCGGGTATACGTTCCAAATTCGAATTGCCTTGGTTTATCTGACCCGCTCCAATGCTTAAAGAACTTACAAGCAGACACGAGACGTCGCTTACCTCGAATCTATTTGAATTCCGATATGTGGCATAGAACAGCGTTACTGGTTGGCTGACCTAATTATTGAACAACACAACCAACATATTGGGAGGATTGAGGTAGCTACTTGAGGATGAACTCACCCAACACACAATTGGCGAGTGGTTTATGATTGGTTCGTTTCTCGTTCGTAAGTGAAAGCTACACCTGAGATTTTGAAGCATATCAAGGCAAGTATGAAGTGGGAACGTAGAAATTCACTTGGTGTAATGAAGAGAGGTATACTGCAGTAATTGTGTCAAGCTCTACCAGGCATTCAGTACGTTCTGCTTCCCGCCGCTTTATTTAGCGCTTTCAGGGTATCACGGGTTGTGTCGGAGTTGACCTGAGGTCATCTGTCGTCAGGGTAAACAAATATGTCGACGGTCTAACTGGGCGGCTTGATATCGGCCACTACTCACCGTTATATCTTTCCACAGCATATAGTTCTATGATGAAATTGTGAAAAGCCAAGTGGCATTGGCGTTTTGAAATATATTGATGATCTGCTAAGTGTATATCGAGATAAATATACGTTTTGCCGGCAGTAAAACAGTAAGATAGAACAGTTTTTTAAAATAATTTGTAGATTTTATTCACTCCATTGACATGAATCGGACATACACAATGAAAGAGAAAAGCAAACAGCAAGAAGTACACACAGTTTATACATAATAACATGGTCTCTCAGGTTACTTGAATAATTTGTGGAAGCTGGACCACCGGGCATTAAATATATCCCACGTGCAGTTTGTGCCAACAATAAATCCTTCAATAGAATAGTGAAAGTCCGATTCCCGTTTGACGGATTTTATATATAATAGTTGTCGCTTTGTCCATTGTCTGTAGATATAGTATTTTACCATAATCAGCCCTGCATTAATAAGTTTTGTTTGCGGGGTGTGGGTGTATCCAAACATAACTTTTTCTAATGTTAGATCAAGATAGAATAGTTCTTGGTTTCTGCAAGAATCCTAAAAAACATGGCGAGACCCCTACAGGAGTAAATGGAGCATAGCGCAAAGCACCCTGGGAGAGAATGTAATTGTGTATTCATCCGTGGTGTCACACCTCAGATCACGCCTTCAAGGATTACCACCCACCATGCTATCATATAATGACTTTCCACTGCAAATAGGAAATGCTAATAAGAGGCGATACGGTTACAACCCAGAGAAAGTGCGTGTCAAAATATCTAGACTCGTTCATTAGTATGCAAGAAGATTCAAAATGGTGAATAAAATCAAAAAGCGATACATGGACAAAAATCGAACATGGCCTTTCTCGTACAAAGCTTCCGACAGTTCCCAGTCCGTTCTAGTGCCACTTCTGATAACGAAAGTTCTATTCTCATTCCTGCTTGTAAGGCTGAAATTTCCAATATAGTACGTTGCATTTCTCATGGGGCTTCATCCGTAAAAATAATGCATTCTTAATGTATCGCCCAAGGGTAGTTACAAGCTATGTGAATTATACATATGCAGGTCAGTTTTACACGTGATACATACAGGTCAGATAATGTGAGGTGCGAGGTTTTTTCTCATGTTACCGACATGTAGGCCTACGTGTTTTTTAGAACGGTTTATGAGGCTCCCATTGAGACGTTCGCGCGGTCTAACAGAGTACAGCTCGGAAGATTATTTATTACTTACGACGTTAAGGCTGCGCCTCAAGTACCATATATAAATTTAACCAAAATGATCAGTGGATTGGAACTGATATGTGCAGTATATTTAGTTACCTTTGTTAAATATCAAAAATGTTCCTCGGGTCATACTGTCCGTAAATATGATATGAATGCACATATTTAATATAAGTATATACATTAGAAAATAATGGTTCATGGGGTTGTCAACAAGCCAACTTGACATCATCACTCACATCTGAAAAGAAGTAATAAACAAGTTGTAAGTCACCAATTACAATTACAGCTTCAGAATTTTAAAGCCCGATTGTACATATGATGCTGTTTTTCGCCATATTGTATTTTTTCATCTTGTGAGATGTTACATGGTAAACATTGAAAAATTCAACAAATTGCAGCACGCTAAAGGCGGATCAAGCATACATGTACGTACATATTTCAGGAAGGCTGTGCTTGTATTAAAACAACATATTAATAACCCGATCGCATCAGATGAAATAAGGTAAACTGAGTTGGAAGTCAAATTTGTCTTTGAGAAAACGTTCAAGTATTTCCGGAAGACATCTCACATATTGTTACCTTTATACCAGCCACACGAACACATCGGGAAAAGTTGATTGGTATAGATTTTCACCAAACTTGTGTTAAAGTACGTCACCCAAGATATTGAAAATATAACTTTCCGCGCAAAATAGCTTCTAGAAATTTAAAAAGTATACGGACCTGGAGCAATGGAACTATTTTCTCAGTGATAATTTCCCAGCTCCAGGAAGTGAACAATCCGGTTCTATTATCAGCGAAATGAGCTTATACATTTCTGATAAAGCTCTGATATAAAACGTATAGAGCTACACATTATAGAGGAATACTTCTCAGGTAAGTTAAAATAATACATAAGAAATAATAATAAAATGTAAATAAATTGATTGCACTGTAGCTGCAATTTACAGCCGTCGGTTCAATGAAAGCAACAACAATACCAGCAGCCGAAAACGGTGAGGCTCTCGACGGATGATACCACCGCGCGCCGTTCAACATTATGTTAGTGAGTTCGTGCTACATTCTTGTCAAGTTGTACATTAGTGTCTAACCAGTTGCATCTCCCAATAGAGCAAAATAGTCCGGTCAAGATGGACACAGTTACGGAGCTCCCTTTTATGACTAATCTGTTATGCCCAGCTTTTATGAAGACTATTTCGATCTATATTCAGCAGAGATGCAGAGATAGCCTACCAAGCTACGCAGCGGAAGATGCAAAATATAACCCCCCCCCCCTCGCCCCACCGTTTGTTGTTTTTTTCCCCAGGTCGACAAAAAAATGAGAACTGAAACTCCGTGACTTTGTAGATTATCAGATCGGGGTCATACTTGAGCCTATTTGCATGACGCCCCCCCCCGTGTAGACGAATTCGAAATGGCGGCCATATGGGGTACCAGATAAGCGATGATTTCGTCAAATTTATTCAACTTTTTTTGCATTTTTGTCTGGAAAAATGGGTAAACCTATTTTATTTCATATCAGATTATTATTTACTAATTTATCATGTAGTTTTTTCGAAGAAAAGAAAATTCGAAAATTCTGAACGAAAAATCGTCGAAAAAAACCTTTTTTTGAGATGACGTCACTGCGACGTCATCGTTTTGGCCATCTTGATTTTTTTTTTTACATTTTCTTGTAGAGTTTGGCCCAAAGATTTGGTGTGGCAGGTTTCATCCCTCTAGCCTTAGCGATAGGAAAAATATATAAAAGGGGCACTTTCCTACACTTTTTTTGTAGGTATATACTTATATTGATATTAAATATGAAAACCAATATAATCCTCACAAACGGTATGACACAAGGACTGTTTTGATGTATGATTTAGTTAACCAAATATAGTGTACATATCACTTTCAGATCACTGGTCATTTTGGTCAAATTGGCGGCCATTTGCTTTCATCGTCCCCTTCACCCTATCTGGCCTGGACGATTTGAGGCGTGTCGCAGCCTGGGGAGGGGCGGAAAGGGACCCTATATATTTTTACCACAGTATACCTTTGGGTCACGCTCTATCGGAAAATGTAAAAACAAACATACAAGATGGCCACCATGATGATGTCACAGTGACGTCATTTTCAAAATGGCATTTTGAGCGTTTTTTTTGGTCAGATTTTCCGATTTTTTAAATTTATGTGTTTTCTTCGCAAACACTGCATGATAAAATAGTAAAATGAAAAATGACAAATGCATCACTTTCCTGGTATCCACGTGATCGCCAATTTGAATTCAACCACGATCCTCTGCTTGGGGGGTATGCAAATAGGTTCAAAATGACTCCAGTATGATAAACTGCAAAGTCACGAAGCGTCAGCTCTCAGGTTTGTGTCGTTCCGGAGATGGGAACAAAAAAAACGACACGGGCGGAAAATACACCCCCAGGCCAGGTAGGATTAAGCTGTTGTCGTCTTTCTGCATCTAATTTATTTTTTTAAATATCGCTCATGGGGAAAGTATGTCAAAATATGAAACAGTAAATATTTATTCTGCCTGTCAGCTAGAGATAATTGATTCTACATGAGAATGAATGCTGCAAGTGTGACTTAATTTATTGCGTTTCGTTAATAATAACCCCAGGTGCGTTAATGCATTATGGTTTTAATTAAACGCAACGTTAAAAAGATGGGAGAAAACGATGCCGCTATACTGACAAAAGCTCATCTGACCCCACAGACAAATACACTGTGTGCATATTTTTAAAAACATCACAAGAACGAAGTAATCCCTGTGATGATTTGTATCCCAGTCACGCTTTTATTGAAGATCATCATGTAGACATCTTGAATGCCATGACCACACCGGCTTGAGCGGTAACACATAAAAATATTTCAGAGTGATGCCGTATTAGCCCTATCACGTCATCTCTTGGAAAATGATCAAGATTAGCTGTGTGACCGCTAGTCGGCGTTAGCACCGACAATAAATACAGTATCCGAGACCATTTGCGTACACTTCGCCATCCATAAGATGGGTTGCGAATCGTGTGTCTCCATTATCGCGGAGCGATATCCGGTGTTTTACCGGATTCTGTTCGGCCTTCATCCGGCGGAGAACAGACTCGAAAACTCTGATAAATTACAGGTTTTCATACATACCCCGGAAACAGATATTGTCTGAGCTTACAAAATATATAGGTATGAATAACTTTCGTATCATCCAAGAGGTGGGGTAGGTCTGTAATTTTGAAGAAGTAGATCATCACATGACTCGAAAATGGCGGGTTAAGTTGGGGTTACGTCGGTAGACTTTAGATGATTGGCTGACGAAGTCACGTGGTATTGATTTATAAAAATTCCCTCTAGCAGTTGCCGAAAGTAGTCTGAAATGGATACACACGATCCCAGGGTCAGTCTTACTCCGTATAGATGACCGAAATGGTTACAGGTTGTATCCGAGACGCGTGACGAGATTTTCTCTAAGCTGTTCATCCGAAAAGTTGAACCGTGTGATTACATAGTTATTCTGATTAATACAAGTGAATGATTAGGATTGGTCTGTTAACGTGAAGATTGAGTTCAATGGGAAAACTGCATCGTCAAACTTCGCTACTATAACTTCTAAAATTTAAGCACTTCAACTTCCATATTCTTACGATATACTATTCAAACCATAGATTTATGAGTCGTCTTTTTTTTAATATTTCGTCTGGTTATTGTTTCAGGGTTTCTTCCTTCCTATGTAATCATTAGCACTCTCAGGGCATGATTATCTATTTCTGCATATGCATGTAATGTGTTCAACATTTTTCGAGTCTGTAACCGTTCACAATATCGGTATAACTACCAGGAGGAGGTATACAACACTATATGGAGAAAACAAGCGAAGTTTTGAAATTGTTTGGTTCAAATAGTATGTATTCACATTGAGATGAGATGGGGAGCGCATTAAGATAACTTATTATTGTGTCTCCCCTGTACAAACTATACAGTACATCAGTCAAGTTAAAAATAAAACAAATATGACAAATAATAGAGGGAAGGCTGAACAAATGTGACCAAATCCACGGTCAAGTTAACGAGAAGGTTCACGTTTTCACCGTGAGAAACTCCGGTGTCATCATTCTACGAGTACTCTCTAAAAAACTGAGTGAACTGTTCCACTCAAATTTGAGTAAAATGTACCTGTTCACTCAAACTTGAGTTACTTTTCACTCAACTTGAGTTACTTTTCACTAAAGTTGAGTTCAAACCACTCAAGTTCACTCAACTTGAGTAGGATCAATTTCCACTCTGATGCTTGAGTGAATGCCACTCAAGTTGAGTACATTTAACTCAAGTTGAGTGAAAAGTAACTCAAGTTGAGTGAAAATCTCACTCAAGTATTGAGTCTGACCAATTTCCACTCTTACTTGAGTGAAATTTCACTCGACATTTTTTAGAGTGTGTAATGGAGAAGCAGACGAGGACAACCTGTCTGGACACTGAAACAACAGTAGATGAGCAGATAGAACAAATTTGTAGTTTGAACCATGGTTTTTATAATATAGTCGCGCAGAAATTTTTGAATACGCACATTAGTAACCTCAACTTTGGCTCGATCGCCGAATAATAGTGTTTCTAGAATTGGAATACTCGGAATATCGTAAATAGTTGCGAGATCAGTCAGGAGCAGGATACGTTGAGTGTGGAAAATGGGACGATGAAATTGTTTAAAATTATATTGATACAGCGACCTAACGGAGAAGCCAAAGTGACACCCGCGGCTTCCCTCTGTAAAACAGAGTTTCGAACCAGTGGGAGTTGTGGATCACTTTCCTAATTAATGCCTGATATTCCTTGAAATATAGCATCTGTATCAATCTTTTTTCGGTTTATTTGAACGTCTGTTTCCGTGGATTCAAATGAATGTCAAACAACTGACCTGCATTGTTTCTTCACCGGACAATTGGGCAACGTAATACTTCCGGTACTGTGCAATGACGAATTGACACCAGGTCAAAAAGACACGCGCGATTTGTTCAGTGTTAAATATACGCGAAATAGGGTGGGTTTAAGCGGCAATTTCAGTACATGTATTTATTTCAGTGATAGAATCATAATAATGGTCGAACAAAATATCTAATGATAAAGGTTAACTGACCAGCATTGTAACATAATGCCGCTGTAGATAGGTCAATTCCGAATCAGCGAAATACGCCCCGTTTATAACTTGAAATCTGTGACTAAGGAACGGTCTCAGAACTACGACAACAGCAGCAAACCGCCTTTAATATCGATTGGTCACTCTGTCGCGTTGTAAAGTTTTGTTTAATTAGACTTCGATCTCCAGATAAAATCTACTTCACATCATTTTCATATAAAAGCGCCGGTCACCAAAAAAGCCCTTCTTCGGAAATAGGCCTTAATTCATCTCACATTTATCGTAGACTATATTAGCATATATTAGTTTTTTTTATTCGCTTCCTATAATCTCTGGGGACACGCCAATATTAGAGAAGATGAGTTTAGGCTTGAATTATTTTCCCCATAATTTATTCACCTGAGCAACTCGGGAAATTCGAAATTGACAAGGAGGAAAATTTGCATTTGACTGAAAGGTATACTGTTTAAAACCATCTGCAAAAAATATATGCAATTGACAAGAACTGTATACATTGGACAAAGTAAGAATTCCGAGTCTTAATTTTATAATTAGAAGTAATAGATTCATCACATAGAAATATTTTTGTTGAAGAAAATGTGTAATTAATGAAGCTATTGTACCGAGAACATTTAAAATGCACACTCGTAATTCCGTCACGATTTTTTTGTGATTCCGTCAAGGACTAGGTTTAACCCATGTGATGATCCAATCTCTCTTTTCTCACGAGGAATTTTTTTTTATCATCCTTAGGTACCGTTTGTAAGTAAGAGATGGCATATCAGAATAATCAGATCGAGCCAAAGATTTAGATAATCAACATTAGTCAAAATGGAGGACTTTCACTGTGATTCTGTCACAGTCATTTACAAAGATTATATAACGAGAAAACGGAGTATATTATACATTATGTTAAAACTCGACAGCAGTAACTAAGCGATAAGGCGTAAAAATCTGTTTATAGAGAATGCATTCTCAGTAACGAGCGTTTTAAACTTTAAAAGTACATTCCAAACCGTGATTCCGTCATGCTGGAATTCATGTTCAGAGCCTTCTCGACAACGCTCGATCTGTGCGTCATATGCATCAGTTAATAAATCGCTCGCAGGTTGGGACGAATGCAACATTGAAATCATCTCTAGGGCCTCACCGGCCTATGGCTGATTAAGAAGATGACCCCTAGACTGCTGAAAATTCCATTCTCAGTGCCTGTAACGGCCGCTAGATGGCGTGATCCGCATCTCACCAAAATGATTCGCAACTGCCAGCGCTGATGCAGCAGCAGGGGAGGCGAATAGACTAATTTGTGGGGGAGGTGTGGGGGAGTGGGGAGCTTCCCAAGGGGCACTAATTTGTGGGGGAGGTGTGGGGGAGCGGGGAGCTTCCCAAGTGGGGGGCTGGGCGCATACTCTGTGGAGCCTCGGGACGGCCCACCACCCTTCTTCTAGGGTGTCCGACTTTTTTTGTGGAATCTGTTCAGAGAGCAGATTTTTTGACAGAGATTATCGGGACAAAAAAACCCCAGGGGATGGAGCATACCAAAACAAAAGGGGGGGGGGGCGAGTTAATCTACGCCGGGGGTCAAAAAATGCAAAACCGGTGTGTCACGTCTCACTGAGTCCCCGTCACATGACTTCGTGGCCTGTGACGTATTCTTCCTCACATGGCTTCGTGGCCATGTGAGGGCTTGTTAATTATAAATAATTTTTCGGGACTCAATTGCTCTTATAACTCTCCCCCGTGGCATTCTAGACAATTCGAAATGAGTCTAGAATTTTTGTGAGAAGAGCTTGGAACAAGCGTTCCAAGAGCATTCAGGTAGGGATCGAACCCCCTTTTGTGAGACGTGACTGGAAGACACGATTAACATTTCGCAAGGCCTACCTAGGCTGACTTCCCGGACGGTAATAAGTCATCTAAATAACACATTTATTCCTCCCAAACTTACCTTCGGATTTTCGAGCCAGTTGAAGTTGAGTGGATAGCCAGTTTGATGTAGAGTGGATAAGATCCAATATAGGACTGATCAGCCCCGTATATCGGTTAAATAGATCTCCGCATATAGCGATCTTCAACATATTTTAACGTAATGGACGACGTGTTATGCAATGCCAGCCTGAACTATGGTTTGTGGGTCACAGCGATATGTAGGTCGCCAGGTGTGAGGTACTTATAACAGCTCGACCCAAATATTCAAGCCTGAAAGATCAACACAGAAAACTAGGGCAGAGCATTCATTCACAAACAGAAGGCTTGCGCAAATACAGTGTTAGTAGAACACACCTAAAGCTTATTGAGAGAAGTATATTTACACATTCAGTAGCTGCATGCAGTGTTATAGTATGGTGGGTAAGAGGCGATATAAAGCGCCTACTTCAATATATCGGCAGGAGGATTCCTTGCTTAATTTTTACACATTCAATAGCCGCACGCAGTGTTATAGTATGGTGGGTAAGAGGCGATATAAAGCGCCTACTTCAATATATCGGCAGGGAGGATTCCTTGCTTAATCAGCAAGTCTTTTGTGGCTAAGGCTAGGCCGACGTCGGCAATAAGCATTCCTAGGTCATAGCCGGTGAAATCCAACTTGGGGGCAGGGCCTTTCCAAACAATTTTGCCAAGACGAGCATAACCTATCGCTAAGCCGCTAATGACAGCGGCATGATAGGCCATGTTGGCTAGCATTTTACCATCGATCGACGACATGTCTTATTTGCAGTGTCAGCCATGGCTTTAACATGATATGCTAATGCGCCGAAAAAGGTTTCGGGTGGCAGGGGCTGCGCATGGCGTCCTTAATAATCCGCCTGTAGAAAGCAGTTTATCGTGATTCTATGTCGATTGCCCTGGCAAACTGTTTCCTTGCTTCCTCCCTGCCTTGCTTCAGAAGTGCGTTTTTTTCTTCCTGGCTGATATGGGATGCTTTCAACGATTTAGCCCTGATCGCGTTCTTCATTGCATCATATTTAGTTTTCTCCGCTAGGATGTGACGGAACTCGCTTTCAGAGATCTTGTTATCCACAAGTGCTTGCGAGATAGCATCTGCGATGGAATCCAATCTCGACGACGCTAGGACGCGTATTTCATCGTGTTTTTTTGCTTTGACGGCCAGGCGTCTAGATATGAATTTGCAGGCTATTCCTGCCAAACCGGTTGAAAGAGCTGAGACCTCAAGCACCACAACAACGGGTGCGGCAATTATAGTCGATAAGAGGCCAACGCCAGTTGCGCCGAGGCCCAAAGCCACTGTGGCAAGCGCAGCGTCAACGCCATCTAGAGCATTCACCGCTCTGCGGTATTTTTTGTACAAACTCGACCGGGAATCACGATCTTGGGAGAGTTCATGTTGTATATCACAGATGTGCTTTAGCCTGTAATCATGCGCGGATTCGGCCTCGTCCAATGTTGGATATAGTCCCATGATAAATCTATATGCTATTGTCAATTATCTCTAGTTCAAGTGTATCCAAGGGGCGGTTAATCACCTTGAGAGTTTTTAAGCTGACGCTTTCAGCTAGGAATATTTTGTCCACGCTCACATTGCTCCCTATTCGTGTATTTACACCCTCTAACGACACATGCGCGACAGGCCTTTTATTTGTGCTAAGTTTAATGAAGATCCGCAACTCTTGACCAGCGTGCTTATTCTGCCATTTTATTTGGAAATCTGTTAGTATGTCCACGAAAGTGTCGTGAGCGGGAGCAGGCGGTAATAGTATTGCAGCAAAGATAGTTGAGTCTGGAGGAAGAGTGGTCAGGACGGGGAACGTCGTATTCATTACTAGAGCCCCTCGAGGAACAGTGCTTTTTATATAGAATTTCCCATCCTGGAGGTGTACTTTGACATTGTTTTCAAACGGACTATAGGACAGGAATGCCGTACCTCGATTTAAAACTTTTCTCACAAGCCCGACTTTATCGATCTGTACTCCCGATTCGACCACAGCAAGGTCAATGAGCCAGCCCATATTGTCACTTTCGGCGAGAGTCCATTGTCCGTCTGCTTTTTTCACTACACTGTATCTCACGTGCGTCCGTGTTTTTGCCGCGCTAATATCTTCAAGATCTTTGAAACTTAGATCCGGGGATCTTCCTGGCGTAAGTTTCTTTCGATGGTATACGCCGTTTTTGAACTGAAAGCCGTAGACGCGGTCATTGTGACCCTCGTCGCCAAACCCTTCGGTATCCGCGAGATCGCTTAAGGCTAAATCACTGCATCTGGGCCCAGCGGATTCAACCATCGTTGTCATGAATACCCAGAGTTACACTCAGATAAGCAGTCTTTACAAGTGTACCTGATCTATCTAACAGGGAGAACGTTAGCTGTGGGATAGGGCCAGATATTAGTGGCTTATACTGTGGATTAGGGAAAGAAATGGTTTTTCCGCAGTTTATTCCCTCACCGGTCACAGCTATAGCTCTGATAAGAGTGGAAGGATAGGCCACACAAGGGTATGCAGTGCTTGTGCCAGCCGTCTCCACTGCCTTCCCCACTAGATTGTGCGATGTGCTCACCTCACCCAGGTGAGCGAACACTTCTTTATTGAGTGCTAGTGTGGGGAAGCTGTCGCCCTGCACTTTCCAAGTCAGGATACTGTCAGGATTTGAGAATCCCAGGAGCCGCGCAAGGCCAAACAGTTGTATGCTACTGTCGGTCGTCAACGTCAGTCGACCGGTGGCATGGTTTATCTCCAGGCCCGCCCTGTGTGGCTTGAAGACCTCTTTATTAAGAGAACAGACATTGTAATAACCGCTAGGGACAGCCACAAGCTTTCCGCCAACAGAGAAGCTAGTTCCGGCTGGGACGTTCTCCCATAGTGGGTAGAAAGTGAGCTCGAGCAGTGCTACTTTGTATTGTCCGTTTTGGTTCTTGAGCGCATGCGTAAGGTCGACTGCTGCGCCATTTTGAATGTTGCTCAGTGTTACAAACATAGTAGCCGGCCACACGAAGTGCTAAACCAGCAAGGATTGCGCATGGATAATAGACACGCCTTTAGCTTCAATACAAAGGCCACCTACCAAGCGGCCGGGGTGTACACCGCTGGAACGAGTGTTACTGGGACGACATTCACTCACCAAGACATCCTGGTGAACACAGCAAGTGGTGGCTTTGCGGCCCAGTTTCCTGATGTATTTGTGAAATACTGCCTGCCTAAAGTGAAAAGCGACCAGCTTGTTCAGGCATGGCGCTCTAATCCCTTGCAGTTTTGGCAGAATCAGCTGAATTTCGCCGTGTGGTGCGCCACGACCGGCTGCGGCGTGTCTGTGAGCGACCACCTAGCCGCTGGCGCACGAACTGCTAGCCACACCCGGGCCCTCTACACCTTTCATGTCTACTTTCAGATCAGGCGGATCCTAAAAGAGATCCAGGCCCCGCTCCCTCAAGACGACGCCTGGGCGGCATTTAACAATCCATTTGACCGCAGAGCATATGAGCGCATCTGTGCAGAGTTTGGGGTGTCGCCGCATGCCGATTGGAGACAGCAGCAGAGCGAAAACAGCGGGATAGGAACGATTTACTTCTATGCCACACACGCAGGCTACATGCGACTTCCAAAACCGTACGACCCAACCTGGCATTCGTTTACTTACCGGAAAAAACACTTTCACATTGACTACATTGCGCAGGGATCGGAGGCTGACAAGGCGTGGACAACGTTCATGCTGGACAGATCGGAGGGCTTCACACATGCAGGCGTCGAGCGTGTTAATGATTCCATTCGAACGTATGTATGGGCCATCCTCGGCGCCCAGGCTCAGACGCGCACACGGATCTTAGGAGAGGGCACAGCATTTGACGCGCAGAAGCAGTTTCTCGCCAACATCGAGGATGCGGTCTCCTCTCCAGTTGACCTCTCATCAGCGATAAAACGCTACCAAGACGTCCTGCAGTATGCAGGCTCCAAAGTTAACTATGTGTTCGGAATCGGTCTGTACATGGCGCCCAGTGACATGTTGCTCCGCATAGGCCATATCGCCGGTTACAACAATGAGATCGTAGTTGCAACAGAAAATCAAAAACTGGGCGAGAACGCGGACGTTAACGCAACAGTCGCTCCTCCAAACACAGAAGGAGATACGGGAGAAAAAGGAGTGGTTTCCACGGCGAGCGGCAGGACCGCGACGCTGGATCATGCCAAGACTGCGACGCTGGATCATGCTGTTCCCACGGCGAGCGGCAAGACCGCGACGCTGGATCATGCCGTTCCCACCGCGCCGGTTCACTCCTCGCGAGATGTCGCTGCCTCCACGGTCCCAGCTAGTCAACATGACGACGAAAAGACCGCAATCATCGTCGGTGTCATCGTAGCTGGGCTGGTGACCATTTGGCTATTTCGTTAGCCAGGCGCGAGTCACCACATAAAGCAGCCCCCCCGCAGCCGCAACAACCAAGGACAACATATTCTCTGCAAGCCATCCAGCAGTTTTCGCCATAAGGCTAAGAAGCCAGGAAACAATGCTCCCAATTATGCCGGGCAGCGCCGCCGCGGCTTTTCCGGCAAGCTTTGCGAGGATTCGGCCGAGGGCGTGTAGGTGTTTCTTGACCCACTCTTTTACAGTCCCGCTCGTCGGAACGCCTGGCTTGGAAGGAGTCGGTGTTGGGGCCGGGGTGCCCCCGCCCGTCAAAGCAAGCACTAGCGTGGACACGGCTAAGCCCAGCACAGTGAGGATGCTAACAATGGTTACCCCCTGCTCTCTGAACAATGTGCGAAGTCGCTCAGCCAGGGTAGTGTCTTCGTTCAGGACGCGGTTTATCGTCTCACGGATTCTGTTAATCTGTGAGCGAAGAGCCTCCCGACTGGCAGTTGCAGCCTCAAGGCGGGCGGCCCGCTCATCCTTTAGTTCTCGAACACGCTCCGCGACGCGCCTTCGAGAGTCTGCGTCATCTGCGTCAGTCTCATTCAGTTTTCCTTCCTCGAGAGCAATGCGGTCATCCAATGCTGACAGCTTGGCCAGGTTGTTGGTGAGCTCACCCCGAATGGTCTGGAAGGCTTTGTCAAGCCCACGCAGCTCTCGGAGATTTAAAGGGGGGTCGCTCATGGTGCCGAGGACTTCATCGATTTGCGCATCCGAGAAAGCCGTTTCCATTTTCTGAACAGCGTCTGTGGCTACCTTGGCTCTTCCGTCGAGGTCCTGGAATTCAACGCTTTCGACCGCCGCTGCAGCCCCACCAAGCTCTTTGCTCGCTGTCTGTAGAGCTACCACAGCCTCCCTACCGAGCATTCTCGATGACTGTCTGCGCCAGCCTGTAAACCCTAGTTCATCCCGAATCGCGTTGCTACCGTCACGCACCCCAGCTACCGTGGACAGGGAGAGAGGTCGGCCTGTACTCCGGTTAATTAAGTCCAAGTTGGGGTAAGCCACAAGGCGCAGCTTCCCGTCAATCGTGAGTTCAAACCTCGAGTAATCCCTACCTAGGTTAGGAGTAAGCCCCCTCTCTACCTGGTAGTTGTAGTAGTCATCGACAGCTGTCTGGACTATCTCTCGCTGAAGAGAGACAGGGCGCTCACCTAACTGCGCTTGCGCGTCCGAAGGGCCCACTCTGTCTGTTGACAAATCGACATCGTCCGTTTCCTCGTCCCTCCTCGTTTCTGTCTCGTCGAGACGGCCAGTATCAACATCATAGTCCGCCATATTGAATAATAGTCCGCCATATGAATAGTCACAGCTTATCACTTCAATGGGATGGCTTCTTCACAATACGGTCGCAAGCTTAATCCCTACCGCAGACTTCGTGAGCCACTTGGGATCAAGGGGGTTCGCCAGGCAGTTGTGATCACAAACAACCCCAGCACTATCGATCAGAACCAACAGCTACTGGTGCGCTTTCCCAATCTCGGAACGAACGATGTTATCGTTCCGGGGACCGCCCGCCTCGCCTTCAACATCGAACTGAAATCATCCGACGCGAATCGAACCGTGGTTCAGAATTTGGGCCGCGCAATCATAAAGAAGACAACAATCAAAATCAGCGGCAATGAGGTTATGAGCATTGACGACTCCGACGTATACTACTGCTATCGCGACCTGTGGAAAACAGCCAAAGAGCGCAATAATGCAGCCTACCAGGGTATAGATACTGGCAGAACCCAGAACACGACAAAGCTTCGGGTTGGTGCTGAAAACAAGAAAACAGATAAAGCCATAGCGCGGGCATACGGCAACCGCTTCTTTGTCCCGCTGGACTTCGAGTTGCTGGACAGCAACATGCCTTTCTACCAAAGTGCGCTTGGTGATCGTCTGGAGTACGAACTGACATTCAACGACTACAGTCGCGTGATCGTCGCAGAGGATGATGAAGCCGCCAGTTACAATATTGAAAACGTCTGCCTGGAGTTCGAAATGGTCACGCAGAATGATCTCGCTAGATTGATCCGAACCCAGTATGCAGGACGCCTAGCCATCCTCTACGACAGGGTGCTCCGCCACCGCAAACTGACACGTAACAAGTCTGACACTCTCTGGAATATCAACGTGAACGTGCCCGCTCGCAGCATGAAGGGCATTCTTATGCTGTTCGAAGAACCTGAACCCTGGGCTCGCGACACTGAGGACTTCTATAATCCGCTCATCACGAAGGTAGAGGTGTGCATCGAGGGGGTGCCGAATCAGCTGTACAGTCAAGGACTGAGAGCGCACCAGCTGTGGGATGAGACCAAGAAAGAGTTCGCAGCCGGCAGTAAACGTCAATCCGAGGTTGCAATGGCCGCAAAAGACCTGGATCTGGCAGACGTCTCCCTGGGGGAGTTACTGACCACAAAATATGCACTATGGCTGGATCTGCGAGCCACGGACGATGACGGACTACATGGGAGCGGCCGAAGAGTGGTGAATGCCAGCGAGGGCATCACCATCCAGATCACAAAGGAAGCAGAGCCGGCCGGCGCATTGAACGTTTATCTGTACATCGTCATGGATGCACAAATGAATATCGAGGATGGCCGACTCAAAGAAGTGCTCTATTAATGGTGCAGCTCCGCTGCTTCCCAAAGACCCCCACTCCGCTATTATATGTGGCCAGACAGGGTGTGGTAAGACTGTTTTCGCCCTTGGCCTGCTCGAAGGCCACTTCCGTGGTGTCTTTGAGCACATCGTCATCCTTTGTCCCACGATTCGCTACAACAGCACCTACCTAGCCCGACATTGGGTATGGGCTGGCCCAGAGATCTACATAGTCGACCCCGGCGAGCGTCTCCACGACTATCTGCGAGCATTCTATCGCCTATTTGCCGGAGAACACACTTTGTACATCATTGATGACTGTGCCGCAAGCAAGGCTCTAACCAAAAAGAAAGACAGGCTGTCTGAGCTAGCCTTCAGTGGCCGCCACACAGAGCAGAGCGTTTGGGTGCTGACCCAGAAGTACAACTCGGTCTTGAAGGATCTACGAGAGCAGACGCGATGGTGCGCCCTGTTTCACTGTAAGGACCGCGATTCTTTTGAAGAGTGCCTCCGCGAGAACGATGTTATTCCAACAAGAGATGAGCGACTCAAAACTAGGGCGCTGCTGGCAGAGACAAAACATGCAAAACTCCTGTTAAAAACTGACCAGCCGGCTGCATATATGGTTGTTGTTTAGGCCGTAATGTGGGAAGTGCTACTGCTTTGCCAGATTCTTACTCTCGGAGCCTTTGTGTATATCATCTACGAATATACTAAGTTGAAGAGATACGTAAGTCATAGTATCAACCTTTGCCAGCGGTACGCGCAAGTGATACGGGCCACGCACGTAGCAAACATGGATTGCGATGAGATTATTGACGAGATGTTGGAAGAAGAGGACGGCGGTCGTGCAGCCAAGGCGGCTACATCTAGTTGCCACGACGGCACGGCAGCCGGAGCCGCAAGGTCTCGATCTAGCTCCGTAGGAGCCGACGGGATCACTATTGCTAGTAAACGCGAAAGACTAGCAGCGTTGGCCGCCGGAGGACAGGCCAAGGAGTACATGGGGAGGGTCATTACACCGAACCAGGTCGAAAGCCTGGACGATGGAGAAGTTGACAAGCTGTATGCTCGCTATGAAGCGCGCTTGGGAGCTAAGATGACCAAGACCTTGGGGACAGCTGCACTTCAGCTCTATGCCATGGCAGCCAGCTCTTTGCTCCCCATTCCATCTGAAAATCAGTCAAAGCTCGTTGCTGACCTAGAAGATGATCCTTTCGTTGAGCATGCGCTAAGCAATGCTACCTGTCAGCTATACCACCGCTTTGGAATGCTCTTAGCACCCCTGACCACATTCCTTACCACTGTTAAACACTGCCAACTTGGACACACATGCCCCAGGACATATGCGTCTACGTTCGATGATGACGGAGGTACTGGAAGCACAAGCGAATCAGCCACCGGTGACAGTGACTCGA
>JAVTVY010055063.1:0-30424 GCA_036873755.1 Hanleya hanleyi | reverse complement strand
GGAAAAGGATGTTTTGTGCAGTTGTGTGCATGTTGTGCTGTGGTCTAATTTCGATAAAACATATCGGTCCCCATGGCATCTCTGCTATACGGGATCTTTTCCATATTCCATTAAAAGTATACATTGCGCTCATAACACCATGACAAACCAATGATAAACGTATAGATCGCGCAACTGTATCATAAGAGTCTCCCAGTAAAAACCTGGATGACAGTAGATATGTGGCCCTATCAGGCCTGTAACTTTTGGGATGTACCGTAACCGAGGTAGGGGGTGGCTTGATTTCGGGCCCGATTCTCCCATAGATATATCCGTTATCTGCGAGGCTACGAAGAGTAAATTTCCCTTACTATATTTTTGGCCCATCCGAATTGATGAATTCGCAGTGACATCATATTCTACGAGGACATTGCTTGCCGTGTTTTGGATTTTGTCATTCGTTTATGGAAACAATTACCTGAAAAAGTTATACTAAATTAGGAAATAATCAGCTGATGTGTAATAAATTAGCTTGCATAGTAGTTTTACACAGAAAACTGAAAAAATGGACGAGAAAACGAAAATTTCAGCTACACCCTCATTTTAAATTTCTCCATGATGCCATGTTTGAGGAGGAAATAGACTGAAATGACCCCAATACAATAGTGTATTAACTATAAGTTTCAGCTGTCGGCTTGTCTTCGTTTCGGAGAGCTAGTTCACGGCGGAAAACAAACCCCCGCCCGACCCAACCCCGATAGGACTAGCATCCGGGTATTCCATTTGATTAAAGTTCATCAGATGATATTATGGTGTCAGTGTAACGTTTAATGGAAGCATTAGTGCGAAAATACATGTCATTCCATGTCGAGTTGCGCCCATAAGTTCAGTTAATGTGTCGCCGAATGAGATTCTGTACTTTATTCTTTTGGTTTCGGTAGACAATTTTATTTTCACATTTTGAGGCAGCAAAATAAAATACAATCTGACACACATTTTTGTCTAAATTTAGCAGGCCCAAATTATGAAAAAAATCTGCTTGCCAAGTTCTAACACGGATAGCCTACAGGCACATATGTCCAAATCCGGACCAGTGGAAACTGATCTCCCAAAGGAACCCGATCTGCGGCGAAGAACTAGGTCACACCTGCTCTAGAACTTTCACGTCAAGTTTGATCCTCCACCTTCCCTTCAGATATTACCAGTCTGGAGTGAAGCTGAACTTGAAACACGGCCTTCTCTATCACGAGGGAGAAAATCTTTATGATAATGGTGAGTGAACTGTTTATAATTTGTCAGATGCTGAACATGATAAGTATAAGGATATGTCTTATGTTTAATTACAAGCGTCTAGTCCGTCATTCATAATTCAGCCGTCGTCCATTAAAGAATATCCGCGTCCATAATCCATGTACTTCAAGATCCTCATGGTACTCATATGAACAGACGCAATCAAAGCGTGACTGAAATACATCATTCTTTAGATGACGACCTTACAACGAATATTATGGATTAAGAATACTGATCAGCGATACGGATTTGATATTTTTGGAACATCATGATGTCTTGCCGGCATCATTGAAAACTGTTGACCGCTTCTCCCTTGCAGGAAACAAGCCTATGTTGTTGTATACTATGATTGTCTTTTTGAATTTGGGGCTAATACTGCTATATTGAATATGGAATAGGTCTTTGGATTATGGACGCGGATATTCTCTAATGGACGACGGTTGAATTATGAATGACGGACCAGACGCTTGTAATTTGAATGGATCGTCTTTTGAAAGTGCCTGCAAATAGTCATATTCATAAGCGAACTGATACAGGTCAACCAACAGGGGTGCGCAATTAGTACGCATTGAAATAAACAAAGAAACATCCCATGAATGATATATCTTGTATGTAGTAGAGCTAAAAGAATGCTTTATGGCTTCCGAGACATTAATATATCTACGATCAGTTTTCTAGAACACAGATACTATTAACGAACTTAGACGGTCAATAAGGTCCTGATTAGGGATTGTAGTATAGAGAGTCGAGAAATCCCATGTGGCTACATGTCTGTACGGTATGTGTCCTTTAGCATCAAGTTCTTCCGTAAAACATTTTGAGTGTTTGAATTACAACACATATAAGGGAAGTGGGAAGAGGTGCAGTCACATGACTTTACAGTATAGTCTTTCGGTTAACCTATTCTAAAGCAAATACCAAGAATCTAACGATTCGTGATATGTGTTGTATCTCAGGTACGCTTTTATTGTACCTGTTCATGTGGCAACTTGGATGATATGACCACACGGCCCCTAGCACCGGCATAAGCGGTGTTAGATACAAATCCATTCAACGCCAGAGTTTTTAGAAATGCTGGCGCAATATCTTTCCCAAAATGCGTTTCCCTCCTGAAGGGCCCTCGTCAATAGGGTTGAAAGAATCTTGGTGATGCAGCTTCTAGAATCAACTATGAATCTAGCTTTGTATGTTGATTTATGCATTTTGGGAGTCCAGTATACTTTTGGTATGTCGTTATGATTGGTTGGAAGACAAATACATCTTTCCCTGAGAATTTTTGTTGTGATTGTTGAATAAATCTTCCAGAGTAAATGCAGTTTGGGAGTAAGTAGACGTATTTGATGATGATATGTCTACACTCAATTCTTTAACCAGCACCTGATAATAGTAATATTTACATATGAATATTATATTATTTGGAGCCTTATCTGCTGGGACTGGATAACTGGATAAAAAAGTTTCCTCATAATTTGGTAGCTGTACCAAACACAATTATAAACTGGTTACATTTAAGCACATATATCACGAAACCAGAGTTAACAAATTAAACATGATTAACATGATTGAGCAAATATGGTTACAACGGGTATTATGATATTGGGTTAATATAAGTACGAAGACCTCCATCCACCTGATGTCTGTTGTCCATATCTAGTACTTGAATTTCCATGCATGGTTAATTTTCAGTGGTTATCTGGGAGAATTAAATGGAACTACTTTGATGCTTCGAAAGGAATTCCTATGGACTTCCATGGAGTATCAATAAAGTCCTCTGGAATTCTCGTTGAAATCCACGTGAATGCTAATATGAAACCCTGATATAAAGGGACCTCGTCAATGGAACTTCGTGCTTCTAAGTGACTTCTTCGTGCTTTACAGCTCTGTTTGCTAAGGGTACATCAGAGAGAATTCCAGTGCAGGTGAATTGGATTTGAAGCATCTTTGACATATTTAGACGGAACTTCTTTGAGACTTACCTCCGATTGTATGCATTATGCCTGTATTTCAAGGGCGCTTGTGGGTGAAAGCGTTAATGAATTGGGGGAGGGGCGTTAATAGCGCTTCATTGGAAATTTTTCCATGGATTTTTGGGGACTCAGAGTTCATTTTAATTTCTTTGGCCTAAGTACAGACAAAGGCCATGCACTTCTGTGACGTGCCCCCTCACTGCAGTGCATTGTGGGCCATTGGTAATTAGCGTATACATGGGGACGCGACTGTGACGCCATGCAGTCAAAGCCTTTTGCTGCCTTTTTTCAACCTTAATTAGCCTAAATTGTTGAGGTAAATACATAGAATTTTTTCTTAGAAAGTTGTTTATCAATTTCCAGTGAGGAACCAATTGGAATCAAAAAAAACTTTTCCAGCAGCCATTTTTGTTCTTCGCCAGTTTTTGAGGGAAAATCCCTACACCAAGCCCTTTTTCCGTGTCCAACTTTTTGTAATTGAAATGCACTATATGGTGACCAATTTCTTTTTCCGATTTACGGGTAAATGAATGAAATTCTAGCTTCACAAACAACTTTTCTTTACTCAGCACTGTCAAATTATGTTTAAAAGGTTGTTTGCCAACTTTAAGCCAGAAATTCCTGGAATGAGAATATTTTTTATCCCAAATCCGGACAAGTCAGAATAAGCAATTGCCATACTGTGGATAACGTAAAAAGACTACCAAACATGGATATGAAAAGAATAACATACAAGCGTCTAATCCGTCATTCAATATTCAGCCGTCGTCCATTAAAGAATTTCCGCATCAATCATCCAAAGACCTAATTCATATTATAGATTTGGCATCAAATTAAGAGAATAAATCATAGTACACATAAATCTAGGCTAATTTCTTGCAAGGGAGAAGTGGTCACACGCCAGTTTTCAGTGATGCCAGCAAAACATCATGATATTCCAAAAATATCAAATCCGTATCGCTGATCAGTATTTTCTGGGACGAATATTAAATCCCAGGTATTTTTAATCCATATGATTTTATTTGTAAAGTCTTTATCTAGAGTATGATGTATCTCAGTCACGCTTTTATTGCGCCTGTTCATATGAACACTATGAGGATCTTGAGATACATAGGATCATTATGCTCCTAGTCCCAGGTTAAGTGGAGCGAGACACAAGTTACGAAACGTACCGCCATAGATCTTGCACACTAGGCTCGTATTCTGCTATCAGCATGCCATATGTATCGCCAAATTCGAGAAACTTCGAGTGGAGGCGTTTGAAAATATTGCCCTCTTTTATAAGTTTCTGCAATAAAGTTTTGTGACGCTGATTAAAATCATCAGATTTAACACAGGGTCTAGTTAAATTGTCATAATGGACGAATTATGGCTGGTCTATCAATACAAATCGTCAACGAGGTGTCCGTGCTCACAGCGAAAAGCTAATCCGCCCAGCATGTCATAGAGAGTTGAAACGGGTTTGTTTGAAATTTATTTTGAGTAAAATCAGACTTTCTTAACGCTTTGTGGAACCATCAGGATTGTATCCGCGAATTTGATATGTTAATACAGCCTCAGAGATAGTACAGCAGATATGTGAATTACTAACACTAGAAGCATGAAACTTGACACAGAGTTGGATCATGAATGTATAAACATTTTTGGATATAGGATCATCACAGATCTAGATTCGTCCTACATGTATGTAGGTGATGGTGGCCATTTTACAAAATGGCAGAAATTAGGAGATAAAACTGCGAGACGAATTAGGAGCTAAAACTTTGGCGTGAGCATCATTTTAAGATAATGTGCCTAATCTTTGGTGATGAGGATCATAGATCAATTCAAAATCGTGGCCATGAAGGATCCTCTAAAATATGCGTTTTTTTTGGTTTTTTTTCCATCCCAGATTTGATAATTTTCTTTCTTGAAAATGAATTATACTAATGTATATTGCCGACAATAATCACATCTTCATCACATTCAACAGTTTGGCTGAGATACAAATCAATAACAGGGATCACTTTTCGTTCTTGTGATGTTTTTAGATATAGGCAGTCAGTATATCAGGTCATGTGACTTCTTGTCAGTACGACGACATCGTTTTTCACAACCCTTTTAATGTTGCGTTTAATAGGAGAGAACAAGCCATCAGAGCAGTCAATGCAGTTTGGAAAATGGCCAGCAATGTCTTCGTTCGGTCGGTCGGTCGGTCGGTCGGACGGACGGACGGATGGATGGATGGATCTCGGTCAGTCATGATACAATAGTTTAATAGCGGTTGAATAGACCAATTGAAAAGTGTAATTCTCGCGGGCATAGGTGAGAAAATCTTAATATTTCTTAGTAGATATAATTTGGAAGCAATTTTCATACAGAACATATCAACCTGAAAACCTGAACCAGGAAAGGTTTGATTGATATTAACATCAAGTAATTTTTGTTCAGTTACCGATTTGATAACATCATCTCCAAGTTTGATGCTTTTCCTTCCATTTTTTGGCATTTTCTCTTCTGAATGTTGATGAAGCTAATTTAATTTGCCGGAAAGACCCACTTTACATCGTATTGGATAATATAAGACAGAAAGCGCACAGTAAATCACCGACGCTATCAGAGTAGTCAATCGTGCCAAATTACGGTTTAAAGGTGGCCACCAATATTGGTGTACTTACACATGTGTAATACATTTGGCTAATATGTGAATATAATGAAATTATATTGTCATCACGAGGACATATGAGAGAACTGTGCTAAAAGGATCAGAACTGTCCCTGTTAGCATACCACTCCTAAAAGTATCACTCCTATCACATAGCTTATTTAGGATATCATTCTCTCGTGTTATCCCTGATGAGGAAAGAATCTGATATCAAGATGAAACACTCACCCCTGATGTCAAATATTGCTACAACCTTATCAGGTGTAATGTATTGTTCTCCATGTTTAATCACTTGATATTGCCTCCAATTTATTCCAGAAAAAATGAGGACTTACCAGTATCTGGGTGGTGTGGTCCGTCCATCTGACACGTGTTCCCCGGAACAAAGTGACTTGATTACCCACGCATCCAGCCCTGCATGGTTGTTTCCTGTTAAATATTTGACATAACCCACTACGCCTGTAACCAATGTTATGTTGAATATCGCATTGCTTTCCACTGTTTTATAGATTAGATATGATATAAATCCAGCTTACAGTATTTTTTATTCTTTTCATAGGTGTCATGTTCAATGAAAGCAAATGTGCTTTCCTTTTCCTCCGCCATTCCCTATAGAAATAGTATTCTCCAGTTTTCAGCCCATCCACCATGATATTTGCAAACGATGTTCGATGTCTGCATCAGGTATAAGATGATCTGTTTGATGATAATTCGACAGTGTAATGAGCATTAATATTCTAATATGAATTGCAATCAACCGAGTACATATGCAGGAATTTGAACCTTCTGAAGCATGCATATGGATGGTATATCTGAGGTGATGTCGGAGCAGATATGCTCTTTTTCACACGTGGGTGACGTTATTTTGTTCTCATACACTCAAAGAGGACGGAAGGTTAACGGAGAATTTTGAGGTATTGCACAACAAAAGCCGCAGGTGTAGACAATTCATCTTTCCAGAAGGCCATTGCAGAGGAGACAAGCTAGAGCGGATGTGTGATCACACGAGAAGGTATGTTTGAAGTGTAGATTTAACAACACTTAATGATGTCATTGAAGAATTAAAAGAACATTCAATGATAGTAGCAGCAGTCCTTCGTGGGGGCAATATGGATCTTGCTTTTTTTACCTCTCTCATGCCAAAATTTAACGCTGATCATTACCAAGATCTAGATTAAAGAGTATCAGGTAATCCATTCATAACTGTTGACCTTCTTGTGGCAATTGACACTCGTCTACAACAATACTTTATACATATGAGAACATAGTTGCTGCTCAGTAGCTCATAATGTGAAAAATACATCTTTTCATTATGGGCAAAGCAAGGTTGCAATAGACCACGGCTGCTCAACAGGTGAATTGATGACTAGATCGAGTTAACACACAGAGAAAATACCAAAGTACAGGGCACAAATTTCCAATTAGACAGCGTTAGCAGCGCAAATGCTTTGCGGAATTTGCTGAAATAACTGGAAATTAGTTTATGTGCAGGTGTATGATACAGATAGTGTGTTGATCGCATAATTACAAGCGTTTGTTCAGTCATTCAAAATTCAGCCGTTATCCGTTAAAGAATATCAGCGTCCATAATACAAATACCTATTCCATATTCCATATAACAGTATTAGAACCAAATTCAAAAAGACAATCATAGTATACATAAACAT
Source organism: Hanleya hanleyi (assembly GCA_036873755.1). NCBI lineage: Eukaryota > Metazoa > Mollusca > Polyplacophora > Lepidopleurida > Hanleyidae > Hanleya > Hanleya hanleyi. The sequence goes on along the minus strand of JAVTVY010055063.1, from coordinate 22,878 downwards.
AGACTAGTTTCCTGCAAGAGAGAAGCGGTCAACAGTTTTCAATGATGCTGGTGTGATGGATAAGAATGTCCTGGTGATTAATGTCCTTTTTCCTATCCTTTTTTATTGCAACCAAGAACAAACACTTGTCCCCAATAAGAAAAAAAGTGTGCTAGCCGGGTTAGAAATATGGGTCGGACACTCATAGCCAGTGGACATTCTTAGCTGCCACACCGGCAAGACATCTTGATGTTCCAAAAATATCAAATCCGTATCAATAATCAGTATTCTTAATCCATAATATTCGTTGTAAAGTCGTCATCTAGAGAATGATGTATCTCAGTCACGTGTATTACCCAGCTAGCAACGATAATGAATCCCTGTGGCAATGATAAATTTCTCAACATATAAATTTTCCCCACGCGAATACCAGCAAGACACAAGACACTTTTGGAATTTGTAACTTTAATATCGATTACCAAGCCGATACACTTTTTTTCACTCATGTTTTATATTTGAGTGGACAAAGAACAGATGTAATCTCTCTCTGCTGCTTTCAACACAAGACAGCAAAAACGTTGCCTCGATATATAACGACTCTGGTTGCACATTGACCAAAGACTTCTGCCATGACATAACGAATTATTTAAATCATAAGACATGTACGAAGATGTAGAATCACTGCTTGGAGGAAAATTGTAATACCGTAGCTGTTTTTTATATAACGCGAATGTCCCAGTGCCTGTTGGATATGTTATCATGATGTGGGATAGACCAACACTGTATGCTCCCCGTGCCAATTCGCAAACACAGGTATCTCTCTAAGAGTTATCTTCATAGGTGTTCTGGCGCATCCCTCGCGTGAGCATTATGGCACCAATGCCAGACGCAAGATACATCGCCATCCCGGCGCATGTCATGTAGAATCCCCAGCTGATGGTGAAAGTCGCTTCTCTTCCAGTAGTCACTTTAGTTTGAGGAATCACGTCTTCCATCGTCTCTCGAAAAACAGCAATCCCGATCAGGTTAAACAAAGCTGGAAAATGCACATAAAGCAATAATTAGTTAATTTGTATGTATTTCTATAATAATAGTTACTGAGTATTTATTCGTAATCAAAGTATTCTTGACTGAAATTAATTGCAGAGGAGGAACTGTTTTCATGAACACTCATTATGTATTGGGTAGGAGACTGCATACACTGATGGTGGGAAATGCAACAAGAAGACACATGACCCCACATGCCAATATTCTCATTACATCCTACTCAAAGGCTACCCAAAGATGAAGGGTGTTTTAAGCGAAATTCGATACAAATATCACAGAACAAACGATATGATAGCTCTGTCAACACTGATGGAAATCGATGAGTTGCGGCTGTCATTGACGCTTTGACTCTCAGATATATGAAAAGACAGAAAAATAGAGTAAATACCCGACTGGGCGTTTATAGTCCCTTTTTATTAACATACACGTCAAGATGCATATGTACGGATTGGGAATATCGGGCCCAAGGACCCAGATAACAACCAGGATGCCATGGTTGCGGATAAGTCATGTCGCCAAATATTTGTGTCTGTAAACTTATTCGCTTCTGACAGATGGAATTTTTGTAGATACATGTATAACAGTGACGGACTACATGCACACATATTTTCCATACATTCGGCCACAACTCCCACGTACTTCGATTCTAAATCACAATAGTGTGTTCACTGTGGAACATTCAAAATTTTAACAGAATAATGCCATTCTGGGGAATGATATTGATTACTGTGAAGTTTTTTCCACTGTTCGTGAATTTTTGCGAGATAATCGTCTGCTCTTGAGCTCATCCTGGTACAAGGGAGCGAAAATATGCCACTCAATCGACTAAACCCTTGATGAATGGGTTGCTGGTGTCGGACATATCCCAACGGAACTAGGTGGCATACTGGCGGGCGAGTCAATTAGCTTTTCTGAATTTGTACGATAAATACATGGAGAACAGATTTCACCAAATCTCGATAATAAATTTCCAAATATATCCCAATTATTTCATGTCCCGACAAGATTTTGGTGTACTACTTTGTGTGTTCTAAACTGTGAGTATAATGAGAGAGATCCTTTACTCGAAGTCGATAAATATACAGAAAAATCCGAACGCAAGAGAATGTGGTCGACACTCAACCTGCATTAGAATTCGAACAGCGAACCCTTGTTAATGTCCTATCATTAATATATACGCGAATCTTTGGAAACGTCTACGGGTTTGAGAAGCCAATTCTTAAAGAAAACTACACTGTAAGAATTGGCGACATGTTTAACGTCTCAAAATGAAACATGATTTTGTCCCAACTTTTGGGACATGTGAGTACGTACATATTTCATTTTGAAACGGCTTCATGTTTCAATTTGAAACACGTGTCATCCTTATTTGGGTTAATGATGTCTCTATATTAGACATGTCGTCGTTAAACATGTCTCCGTTTCAAACATTTGACATCCTGCACAATGAAACATGTGTTGTATGTACATCTCTCAACTTGAAACATGTTACGGCCGACCACATGTTTCAAAATGTAACGTCCAAGCCCAAACATGACTTTTGTCCGAACTTTTGGGACAGAATAGAATAGAATAGAATAGAATAGAATTTATTAACCAATCAGGTGCCCACTTGGAGCGTACAATCAATACCCCTTCCCCTTCTTTGATACAATTGATTCAAACAAACATGTACAACACACAAAAAAAGTTAAAATTTCTCCAACACTAATATCTTTTTACCATTATGAGGATCAAAGGCTAACTAGCGTTTATGAGACATGTTATTATATAATACATGTACAAATAAAGCTACACGGAAAGTTCAGACTCACGTCGCAAGACCATAACATGACAAATAAATTTTGATAGTGCAAAACACACCTCAGAGTTACCACTGCTAAGCAGCCAGATAAACTGGTTTGGGGACGACAACAAGTTAAAGTTTGCACAAGATTTGCTTGCTGTTTCGGTTAAAGAAAGGCGAATATTACTATATTTATTACAATTAATTAATACATGAAATTCATCTTCGATCTCATTTGGACAGAAGGAACAAGTTCTTTCGTTAATAGGTGTATTATTATACCGCCCATGTTCTATAGATAATCTATGACAGCTTAGCCTGAATCTAGATAATTCCTGTCTATAGTCAGCACACTTAATAGTATTAAGATAGGTTTCCCTATGAAAATGAGACTTAAAAAGTTGATAGGTCCTAAGTTTCACACCGGAGAACTGATTATGAAACTGTTTCACATCTGTAAGCATATTAGCACAAGAATTAGAGAGTTCAATTTTACATTTCCATAAATAACGATATTTCTCCGCTAGACAGCGTGATACTTGTTTCGATAAGCACTTAGGACTTATACAAACATTTCTAGGGGATAAATGAGATATATTCAAAGTAGAAAATAAAGCTTCCATATCCCCCACCCAAGACTGAGCACTTTCACCATATAGATCATATGATAAAGAATAAGCCTCAGCTAAAAGGCTATCATCATGTAAGGATTCGATTCTTGACCAATATCGAGCTTGAGACCTAAGGATATCAAAGGTAATTGGTAGCCTGCCAAGTTCTCCACGAACAGCTTCATTACTGGCTTTAGAGTGTACACCTAAAATGTATTTACAAAATTTAAGATTAAGTTTCTCGGAGGGAATGTCCTCAAGGGATCTTATAAGATAACCATCACCCTTCTGAAGCAATCGTTTACCATTCATACAACCCCAAATTTCTGCCCCATATAATGCCGCTGGTTTTACAGTATGATCAAAAACATGTAAGGAGGTATCTATGCTGGGTGTGGTTACTCCAAAGGACTTGATCAGGTGAAAATAAGACTTCAACCCCTTTTTGTATACATCATGTTTTGCAGCTGAGAAAGATCCGGACTGATGAAAAGTTGTTCCTAAGTAATTATATGTCTTTACTTGATCAAGAGTATCCCCGCAAAAAGAAATATTTGTCTTTACTGATTTACCAGATCTAGTGAATACCATAACCTTTGTTTTGTCAATATTAAGATTTAAATTCCACATGGCACAATATTCCCCTAATTTATTCATAGAATTTTGCAAGCCCTCCTTTGACTCGGATAATAACACCAAGTCATCGGCATATAGAAGGCTACTTATTTTACTTGTTTTAAGATGAACTGGACAGCAGGAATCATCGAAGATACCTGGCAGATCGTACAAAAATATTTTAAAAAGGTTTGGACTAAGATTGTCCCCTTGTTTTACACCAACGAAAGATTGAAATTCATTTGACAGATTATTGCCAATTTTGACTTGCAAAGTAACACTCTTGTACATACTTTCAATAATTCCATAGAACAAAGGAGGAACACCAATCATTTTTAATTTATATAAAAGGCCATCATGCCAAACAGAGTCGAATGCTTTTGAAAAGTCAATAAAGCATGTATATAAAGGAACCTTAAGTTTATGGTTATATTTGTCAAGTAAGGATCTAATGACAAACATGTGATCAATTGTCCGCTTACCACTACTGAACCCAATTTGCTCTTTTGGAATAATATTATTCCTAATTAGGTAGTCTTCAAGTCGCTTATTAAGGACACTGTTGAACAATTTGCCTATGCAGCTAGTAACGGCTATTCCCCTAAAATTATTTGGATCAAGTGAGCTACCTTTCTTATATATAGGAGTTACATAGCCTTTAGACCATCCCTTCGGGTAAACAGAATGAGTAAATACAAGGTTAAATACTTTACTTAAACATTGTAGAAAAAAGTTTTGACCACATTTAATCATTTCATTTCGAAAGGTGTCCGAACATGTCTCAAACTTGAAAGTTTTTCAAAATAGTCTATCTCCCATTACATGTTTCATCAGATCGCCAGATCGCCTGTGAAAGAAACAGAAATACACGAAACGTTTATTAAATTCAGATTGCATCAGTTTTTATTCTCTTATCTTCGATGAAAGTCCAACTAAGTTGTAAACCAACAATAACCATAGGCTACAAACAAGAACATATACAACAGACAGGCTTGCTCTTCGGGTTAACAATGAATGTGATCATTCCAGACAGATATATGTTCGGTGCATCATAATTCCTGATGTGAACCCATTTATCATAGCGTGCAAATTGTTCACGACAATAATGTGCTCAAGTTTTGGTGAACTAGATCACTGATTCACAACAATGGTACATTTACATTGAGATATTTAATAACCAAAATAATAATTTACTCAAGTTGCCACATCGGTCTGTTGACATGACACAGCCTAATCCAGCACACAGGAAGCAGCTCTCAACAGAGGTACTATATTAGATACAGATGTTGAAATTCCATTCCGTTTCGGGGAATGGAATACGAGTCGCCGATGATTATTAAAATAACCGAGTCCTGGACTCGTCTCGAGTTGTTGCAACAGTGGTCACAGTCAGGGAGGAAGGAGGAACATTGTTTCACACACCAACAATATTCAATATTTTCATAAAGATAAAAAATAATATCCCCTCTCTCCTCCTGGTTTCATCTTTGTCGAACACCACACGTGTTGCCTTGGCTGAACATAACACAATATCTGATCAGAATACGAGTGTGGTGATGTCATAGCTCTATAAATATTCTGTGATCCATATTAGGAGAAATGCAATATATGACCTCTTTAAAATTCAAATTTGATTGGCTATTCAAAAGAAATTAACTTGCCATATTTGGCAATCATACAGGCTGAGATCAATGAAAATTCTCGCTGCACTATGTTGGCAAGCTCCTATCTTGATTGGCTATATGACATCACGTGCCATTCCTAGTTTGACCTAATTTATTCATTAGGTCGAGGTAAATGACGGAACATTAGTGTAGTGTTTAAATTGAAATGTGAAGATGCCTGCATGGTTTGGTGTCATTTGTGTAGCACAATGACCGAATCCCGCGCAAGGCTGTAATCGTATATAGAGCAATCGTATTGTCCAAAAAATCTCCTGATGCGCTACACACATTTAAAATACTGGATGTAGCTTTGGTCACACAAAGAACACGGTTGTTGTTTCTTCCAATGCGAGCTCTCATTGATGCCCCATCAATGTCACTCTTTTTTATAGCATCCCTGCTGTGTATTTTGTTGGTACATGTATGAATGTTTAATGAGATTACTCTTAACCCTCCCAAACATGAAGGGGCACCATGCCCTCACCCGAAAACAACAAATTATTAGAAGTTGACACTGCGTGATTTTACAGCGTATTGTATTTGAGTCAGTTTGTCCCTATTTGCATACACCTCCCAAAAAAGAATCATTGGTAAATTTGCGAATATCGTGTGTTTATTGCAGGAATGAGCCACATGGCTCCTCTCCCAATCACATGTACAAAAAATAATAACCGAATCAAACCACTGACTGGAATAATATGACTGGCTTAACAGACAACTCTACTAGACTGACTAATCAATCAGTTCAAATTAATGTTTGTCTCGTTTGCTTACATATAAGCAATTAAAGTCATTTTCATATTGATATATTTCTACCGACTGTCATATAAATATAGACATAAATACCAGGATTGCTAAGTTCTTATGCATATTAAAATTGTCTAGCCATGTATTGTGCTCTAAGTTCTTTGGCGTCAATTATGAATTTTCCCACAGAGATAATCCCTTTTTTAGACTGGAAATTTAACAATAGTTTTAGTTTTTTAAGAGACGGCCATGACCAGTAATATTTCTTAAATATTGTTTTCTTAGAGCAGAGTACAGTGGACAGCACAGTAGAAAATGAAATTCATCCTTCACCATACCGAAGCTACAGACCTTACAAATACGATTAGGCTTCGGCATATTATTGTATCGACCGAACTCAAGTTCTAGCCCATGAAAACCACATCTGAAACGAACTATAGTACGGAAGACTTTTCCACTTAATGATGTTGAAAACTCTATGCATTTTTCTTTCGAGAAAGCCTCTTTTACAATTACATATGTCGAGAATCTTGTTGATGTTTTAATATTAGCTGACCAATTTTGTATAAAAGAATCTTCTATAGTTCTGTGTACATGATGTATATTTAATTGGGTCGGGTCTTCCAAATGAAATAAATACCCGTATCCATTACAAGTCCAGTAAATCTAGCGCATTTTTGGGGCTAACCCACCACAAATTGCAACAGAATTTATTTCACTGCTATGCATTTCAGGAAGGTCCGCAGAATAACATACCAAAATTCTACAATCCCATATGCATGGGAAATATCTTAAATTTCGAGTTGATATTTGAGATATTTTTCGCAAAATTTCAGTGTTTACCTGTCTCTTGCTCCTATAAGAAAACCTTGTACTTGGTACTAAGCGTGAAAGAAATGGGTCATTACTTACACTCATTCCATTCTTTATCATATCAAAGTTATACTCAGCCTAAAATAATAACCTTGCATGAAAATATCTATGGAGAAATTCAAAATGGCGGATGTATGGGGTCATTCTAAATCTGAACTTTTTACCATTTCATGACTCCAGGCAACCTATCTGGGTTTTTTTATCTGAACCCAAAACAAAATGCAACAGAATTTTTTTCACTGGTATGCATTTCTAATAGGTCCCCATAACAACATACTAAAAGTCTACCAAAATCTATTCCGCGGAGATACTTTTTCAAGATACACCATCATGCTTCATATAACAAGGTAGAAAATATTGGTTTGTCTCTGAATAAGGACAGTTCATCATCCAGAAATCCAATCAATACATGATGTTCTAGGATACATTATTCTATGGTGGTGAAAACATTTGCATTCCCAATGGATTTGCTCATAAAAGTAGATAGCAAAACGATAGTTCAGCACCAGGGTATATAATCATACATGGTAATATTCTGCCAGTTGGCATTATTTCCATTAGCATTGTTATCCGAAAGGGAACTGACAAGCTGTGATATATTTTCTTACAACCTATGACAATCACAGACAATAGTTCCATCAACTTATAAAGATATAACTCTGTTATCACAAGCACGTAGCAAGTGTCAGGTCCGACATTCAATGGTGTTTGTACCTTGTTGAAAAAATGCAGCCTTGCCAATCAGGAGAGAGAGAGAAATTAGGTTCAACGTCGCGTTTAGCAATAGTTCGGATATATAACGACAATCTGCCAAACATTTATGATCCATCACAATTGTTTGTAAGACAAATGTTTTTGATGAAAGAAGAATATTATGCAGATCCTAATATATCATTTAATTATCAATCAAATAATACTTTGAATTATAGGCAAAGTTGACGGCATAATTTATCATGTTTCATTTTACATTCTGGTTCATGGTAACATTATTAGGGGAAGTGACTTCTCATACATATAGTTGATGTCTTTTATTGTTATTCGTCATGAACACTGCCATAAGTTGATGAATGTTTCACAGCACTATCAATCCCAATACCAGTCTTCGCCAATGTCATTTTCAAAGGTCTGGGTTTGATGAGTTTGCACAGCTCAGTCTTTTGCATTCTCCACACACACTTGAACAATCCAAGCCATGATCCTTACAGGAGCATCTGCTTCAGCTGCAATCCTTCTTGCAGTTCCACCTGATAACCTCAAGTAACCCCTGAAGATCAGTTTTCGCAGGGAGAAACCGATTGAATTGTCCACTCCCATTTTTGTGGCTGCAATAGATGGTCTTCCCCTCAAGTCAATTACTTCGTCTGGGTTACTACTGTATAAACATATAAGCGTTTTCTATGCTGCTGCAATAAATAACCTTCGTCGGGACTCCCATGACCTGGATGAACACTTCAGCTTGTTGGCGAAATAGCTCAGTGACAGTTGTCTTCTTCAAGGCAGCACCTTTGTCAATGCCATATGGTCGGAATACTGTGTCACAGCCCAGAATAGCATGCACGAGCAACATATTTGTACAAACTTGCATTCCCAGCACAGCCTTTGTCTTCTTGATATTCCAAACTCTCCGGTTCCGCTAGTGACATGGTCAGTCAAAGAAAGACGAATTCCTAGCAAACAACGTCAACAAGTAGCAGTTCTTTACTCTTATGAGTGACCAGTGGGAAAGGGCGGGATGTTTCATATACAGTTGTTTTTATTGTAAAAGCTGTCGTTTAATCGACTGAAAGCATCAAAACTTTGGTTGCTGATGATATTGACCTGTTAGTTCTGCTCTGTTTTCATGCAGACATGGATGACAATGACATCTACTTTCAGCCAAGAGAGAATGCAAAGAAACGGATAGTTTGGAATGTCAAGAAGACAAAGGCTGTGCTGGGAATGTAAGTCTGCACAAATATGCTGCTTGTGCATGCCATTCAGGACTGTGACACATATGGCATTGACAAATGTGCGGCCATAAAAATGTGCGGCCATAAAGAAAACAAAGCTCAATGAGCTATCTCGCCAACAAGCTGAAGTTTTCAACCAGGCCATTGGGAGTCCCAATGAAGGTTATCTATTGCAGGTGCTTGTGTGTGTATACAACGGTAACCCTGACGAAGCAATTGGCTGCATGAGATACAAGCGTTTCTGTGACAAATACGAACCATATATGTGCAGGTACAAAACCTTCCACCAACATCAGCATCAGCTAAGTATCAAGGTTCGCGTATTTAGAGTGGAAAGGGGAAGACCATCCATTGCAGCCACAAGAATGAGGGAGGACGTCCTCTCTCTGTGAAAACTGAACTGCCACCAGTTCCACTGGCACTCTTTGAGGTTATCAGGTGCAACTGCAAGAAAGATTGCAGCTGAAGCAGATCCGCCTGTAAGGATCATGGCCTGGATTGTTCAAGTGTGTGTGGAGAATGCAAACGACTGAGCTGTGCAAACTCATCAAACCCAGACCTTTGAAAATGACATTGGCGAAGACTGGTATTGGGATTGATAGTGCTGTGAAACATTCATCAACTTATGTTGAAAATCTATAATCTAGATTATTATTTGTTTGATAATTAGATGATAGGATCTGCATAATTATTCTTCTTTCGTCAAAACATATCTGACACACAATTGCGATAGATCATTAATGGTTTGCAAAGCTGTATTTTTCAACAAGGCACATGTTGTGATAATAGAGATACCTCCATGAGTGGGTTTTTGAAAATATTGTCTGTGACAGTTATCGGTTGAAGGGAAATATATCACAGCTTGTCATTTCATTTATTTTGGCAGAGAATTCCTCTTTCAGATGATTATGCTAATGGCAAAAATGTTAACTGACTGAACATTACCATGTATAATTCATATAGCCTTATGCTGAACTATCAGTTTGCTATCTACGCTTATGAGCAAATCCACCGGGAAGACACATATTTTCACCACCATGGCATACTGTACCCTGGGTCATGTATTAATTGGATTTCTGGATGATAAACTGTCCATATTCACGAAAAAATCAATATTCTACCCTGCTTATATGAGGCATAATGGCATATTATGTATTATAAAATGGCGTATCTTTGTTTTCAAAAAAAGTCGTATCTCCACCAAATAGATTTTTGCAGACTTTTAGTATGTTGTTCTGGGAACCTATTAGAAATGCATACCAGTGAAAATAAAATTGTTGCAATTTGTTTTGGGTCCAGCTAAAAAAACCCAGATAGGTTGCTTTGACTGTCATGAAAATGGTAAAAAGTTCAGATTTATTTTCCAGCAAGGGTATTATTTTAGGCTGAGTATAACCTTGATATGATAAAGAATGGAATGAGTGTAAGTAATGACCCATTTCTTTCACGCTTAGTACCAAGTACAAGGTTTTCTTATAGGAGCAAGAGACAGGTAAACACTGAAATTTCGCGAAAAATACCTCAAATTTCAACTTGAAATTTAATATATTTCCCATGCATATCTGTTTGTAGACTTTTAGTATGTTATTCTAGAGACCTTTCGGAAATGCACTGCAGCAAAAACAATTCTGTTGCAATTTGTGGTGGGTCAAAGCTCAATTTGACTGGACTATACTCTCCAATGAATGTCTAATTCCTTTACTCCAGTTATATAACCTTTTTGGATAAACTTTCCCGCATTGTAATTGGTACAGTCTATAAGGTAAAGAATGTTTCTTACTCACCAGCTAAATTTAAAGTGGCGGTCATGTGGGGTACCAGAAAAGTGGTGTTTTACCTTTTTCTTCAAGATTTCTTTTTTTTTTGTGGATAAAAGAGTGCATGAAGTATATATTTCACATCAGATAATTCTTCCCTAATGTACTATGTAGTTTACTTCGGAGAACGTAGCACAAATAAACAAAATGAAAAATCTGACCGAAAAATCCACCAAAAATTCATATTTAGAATATGACGTAACTGTGAAGTGTTCAAGGATTGAATTTTTTTTATGTTTGCACCTTCTAGCAGTCGGACGCCAAGATATATTTTGGGGGCCTTTAGAATCAAGGAGTGAAAAAATATCTAGTGGGGAGGAGGCATCTCTTCCCAGGCCTTGGCAGGCCGCAAACAATCGAATACCCTAGGCCCGGAAGAGTTACATTACGATGCATGTAATTCAATTAAATTGATCGGTCTGTTTATTCTCGATACCGACAGATATATTCGCGATCGCTAAAGACCAGAAATACATTTTAGGAAGCCAGTGCTTCCATGCACCAGACAGCATTATCCATCTTTATACTGTGTTTCCTGAGACATGTTGCCTTTGCGACTCGGTTGTACGTGTTTCGGCTTTGATGTCTCAAACAGCTATTCGGGTCATTATAGTGAAACGGCAACGCGAGTGAAACATGTCACAACCCTAAAATAGCTGTATTCATACATCTTTGAGACATGTTTTCATGGGAAAACAGGGTGAAACATGTAGCATTATGAAATATCTTACATGTTACCCATCTCAAAATGAAACGTTAAACATGTAACCTCTATTTGCAGTGTATCGACAGCAATCTTTTCTAAATTCACCAAAGCTTGGAACTGCATTGCAGTCAGTGGATGTCCCTCGGTTTGCTACATTTTCAAGTCGAACGTCAATTATTGCCTTAAAACGCCACGATAAGCTTGCCATAAGGTATTGTTGCGAAAAAATGGGCTTTGTCATTTTTTTTCAGAAATGTAGCTTCCAATTGCTTCAGATGTGTCATGTGAACAACTCATGCAACAAATACATGATCCAGATCCCATCCTCTATATCCCCTGATTCAACCCCGGAGTGCTCTAGTCCTAGTTATATGGCAGTTTATTATGTCAACGAGTATTTAGTCTATTTTTCTAAAGCAATTTGAAGTTAATTTTTATGGGTTACAAAACATTGCGGCAAGCTTACCGCGACGTTTCACGCCAGAGAATGATGTCAAAGAAAGTCAGCCAGAATACCCACTAGATACAGCCTCGGATAATGTTGGACATTAGTACCGCGTTCCGCACTGATAGGAATTCATATTGGCATCCATGTTGGAAGCGCAGTATCACACCGAAACCCCGAACAGCGTATGTCAGATGTATGACTTCCGTTACCATGGAGATCAGGTCTAGACGCAAAACCAGGAGAAACCCCCCAAATTAGAAGAGATCTTTCGGGGGTAGACTCAAGAAAATAACCATTTCATTTGGATATATATCTTATCTCCCTGAGACATGTTGCCTTTGCGACTCGGTTGTACATGTTTCGGCTTTGATGTCTCAAACAGCTATTCGGGTCATTATAGTGAAACGACAACGCGACTGAAACATGTCACAACCCTCAAATAGCTGTATTCATACATCTTTGAGACATGTTTTCATGGGAAAACAGGGTGAAACATGTAGCATTATGAAGTATCTTACATGTTACCCATCTCAAAATTAAACGCTAAACATGTAACCTCTTTTTGCAGTGTATCGACGGCAATCTGTTCTAAATTCACCAATGCTTGAAACTGCATTGCAGTAAGTGGATGTCCCTCGGTTTGCTACATTTACTAGTCGAACGTCAATTATTGCTTTAAAACGCCACGATAAGCTTGCCATAAGGTATTGTTGCGAAAAATTGGGCTTTGTAATTTTTTTCTTCAGAAATGTAGCTTCCAATTGCTTCAGATGTGTCATGTGAACAACCCATGCAACAAATACATGATCCAGATCCCATCCTCTATATCCCCTGATTCAACCCCCGGTGTTTATTATGTCAAGGAGTATTTAATCTATTTTTCTAAAGCAATTTGAAGTTAATTTTGATGGATTACAAAACATTGCGGCAAGCTTACCGCGACGTTTCACGCCAAAGAATGATGTCAAGAAAGTCAGCCAACATACCCACTCGATACGGCCTCGGATAATGTTGGGCATTAGTCCCTCGTCCCGCACTGCTAGGAATTTATATTGGCATCCATGTTGGAAGCGCAGTATCACACCGAAACCCCGAACAGCGTATGTCAGATGTATGACTTCCGTTACCATGGAGATCAGGTCTAGACGCAAAACCAGGAGAAACCCCCCAAATTAGAAGAGATCTTTCGGGGGTAGACTCAAGGGAATATCCATTTCATTTGGATATATATCTTATCTCCTGATAAGGGAGAAATACAACGAGGACTATATGAGCGGAAGCATATCCTAAAGCATGTGGTGTGCCTTACGTACGGCTGATCAAGGTTTACAGCTGAGAGCTGTAACATCCTTACACCATTAATGCGCGAGGTACTATGGCTTCGACGGAATAGACCGAGCAGTCGCGAATGCCAGCATACCAAGCAACATTGAGCGTCTACGATGCGGTGGCAAACATTTTTAACTCCAAAGGTTTACCAGGGTCATATACTGAGTAGAAAACTTCCCCTTTTCATTCACATTGACGTTCTCAGCAATATGCATATATTAACGAGTGAGTGAGTGAGCGAGTAGAATTTAACGTCGTTTTCAAAAAAAATTCAGTCACGACGCTGCCTACATGCGCCAGAACACGAGAGTGTCCACAGTTCCTATTATCCTGGACACTGTTCGGCCCAGCCAGTACAGCACCCGGTCACCCATCCAAGTATTGACCGAGCTAAACGTTGCTCAACTTCGGTGATCTGACGAGAAACCGGTGTACCCAACGTGATACGCCGTACTCATATGTTAACGACAGTTCATCTGAAATGGTACAATATTCGAACTCCAGTGCGGGTAGATTTGTCGACCAAAGCTTATAAAAACAAGCAATTCTTCAGAAATTCACAAACCTTAGAAATATATACTCAAGGTTCAGTCGGATTCGCCAGGAAGAACTACACGGTTCTGTCAAAGTTTCGAATTTTTCGTCAATGTACAAACGATTGTGGCCGAGACTGTACCATAGACATTGTTGAGAATCTGAAGTCATGGTTACTATGATACTGAGTATTTGCCGAATATTTGCAAAAATGTCGATTTGTTTCTGACCTCGAAACACGTATGTATATTGAATAATACATGTCACGATGCAAAAATAACGTAGGCACAAACGCAATAATTTATCTTTGCAAATTATGGGTTATCTGTGGGTTCGTTTACATACATGTAGATGAGTATCTGATTTTCATAATGCCGAAGCGTGCAGTCTTTGTGGTCATAAGGCACGCGCGGTATATAACATTTTACATTACAAGACTGATCTGGTAGACCGATCAGTGTACATCAAACACTGGAGGAGTGAGGTCATGAAATATGTGATCGTGGAATGTGTTATAATAGTGTTTTTACTTGTTTATGTAATTCTAGTAGGCTAAATTGTAATATTGATTATTCATTAAAGATTAAAGAACAAATTATAGCGTACAAAAGTGAAATTGCACTTGATCTCCCCAAGAAATGTACTGCGCGGTCACATGGGGTGACCATCAACGCCCAGAAGATCATTGTCATTTACTATGCATGATGTGACTGTCAAGGCGTATAGAAACTGAACTAGTTAACAGCCCCACTCCATTGATATCCTGGACCGTGTAGGTGTTACGGCAATACAGAATATAAAAATATATATATATATATACATATAAGAAATAAAACTACACAAAATGTAGAGTTTTGAGCTAAACTGTATGTTTAACGTTAGATATACTGTCGCTTAGACGACAGTATCCAAGTCAATATTATATGTGTGTGTAGGTAATTTATTTCATCAAATAAAGCTTTGATAAATCGTCGAGACCCGGTGAAACTAGTTACTAAACTAAAAAAAACATATACTTCGAAAGCAAAATAAGTTTGACTGGATTAATAATCTTATCACTTGAAGTAGTATGTATCAGAGAGCTAGGCGATAGATTATTTGGCGAAGTGATGAATCATAAACAATCTATTTTACAACGGAAACACTACCATGTGTCTGATTCATAATTACAATAATGAAATATAAACGGTTACTTGGTTGCAATCTGTCAGAAATTAGAGACCGTTTTAGCGAAAGGGGAAGAGAAATCGTAGACAAATAATCAATTACCTGCAATGAAACAAGCCATGGCAAGAAAGAGAGCGATCACCCGAGACTTGAACCATGTCGTGATCACGAAGAGAGCGATGAGCAGAAGCGAGACACAGGTCGCAGCAAATCCAATGGTGACCATAATCTGTACGACCCTGAACCATTCTGTGATAGAATTGAAACATATCAAATAAACATCGTTCGACTCCTGTACATAGAGGAGATTGACAATCTCCGCGTCAGTTGAGAGTTCATTCATACGTACATATAGATTAACCATATTATGTGGAAGATCTAAGGTTTAATATTGAGCATCCGAGAGATTCAGTGGAAATTTCGCATTGTATATAGGCCTGAATTTGAACTTTACTTAGAATATAGCAGTAAATAAGTTTTTAAAAATGATTACCAGTACATATATTAAGAGAATAAAGATTTAGTGGTATTATACCTGGACGTTCCTCATTGCCGAACTCTTCATGTCCCCAAATTGACGTACATGCTCTCCACAGACCCCAGCTGATCGAGTAAGGATACTCCGATTTAGGTATAACCTGATAATGCGATTTAAGTATAACCTTTGCTACCCAAGCATTGGATCCAAAGGCGGCTGTGTTGAAGCTGAATGAAATAACCAGTAGCACGAACAGTACTGTCGAATTGGCGGTAGTTTCCCTACAGTTTTCAGGTATACCCATTTTAACTTGCACGGATGAGAAACAAAGAACACTCCACTGCCAACGACACCGAACGCAAGATAAATCTTCCTGGACTTAACCAACAACCAGACGGAACAAACGCCCAAATGACGCAGCACAAAAAAACGAACGAGAAATATGTTCTCATTTATAGATCATACACTGGTAAAGCTTGGATTATGCAAATGAGTTCCTATCCTGTTCACCATCGCCATTAGCACCCGTCTCCCGATGGATAGGCTGACATTCATTTTGGCAGAACTTGTTATGCTACATAAGGGAAATCATTAGCTAGTCGATTCCGTCAGATAGTAGACCGCAAGAATATTACACGCGTATGATAATGTGTCAGTAATAATATAACTATTATATTATTATTATTTTATTGTCGAATCATTCCTTCGTTCATTCTCCGACACATAGCCTCATTTTAGGCTCCGTGATTCTCATAGTACTCCAAACACGATAGACGAGTTGTCGCTCGTGGCGGAGACTGTATTGGGTTCACTGTTATTAACCTAAAAGGAAAATAAATTTGACCATAGATCTGCTTCCTATTTCACCAGTTTCGTGGAAATGCAAAAGGAATTCCATGTATATGGAAGCCGAAAAAAATCCTTAAATCTGTACGTAATATCCCTAACTTTAGCACCAACGGAACAGCAAGAAACAGCTGAAAAAAATTCATGAAGGAATTTCATTAGTATGTTTTTAAAAATTCCTTAATCGAATTTAAGGAATATTCTGCCGGTGCTAAAAAGATGAAATATTCCATAACAGTCTTAATGATTTTTCTCCTTGTACTATTAATCAGATGAAGCAAATAGTTCCTTTTGGTTGATAGCAAAGATCTTAGTTTTCAATCCAAAATTTGGAAGTTTACGTAGGGCCTACTAATATCAGTCTCTAAAAAACTGTCGAAAGACAATTGTACAAAAAGTAGATAAATGTTTGATCAAAATGTGATTCCTGATCATTTTAATAATTTTTGATGCATTTATCCGTATGATTTTCTCTTGTAAGGAAAATATGACACCCCAAACCAAAATTATTTTCTCATACTTATAAAGGAAACAGGAAAGAATTGTTACGGTTTGAAGAGTCATAGGTTAGATAAAAGAGAAACCCACCTCTATTAAAAGTAGAAAAAACCGAAAGTCAAATGAAGAGGGCGAAGGTCAAATGACGTGGACGAGGGTCAAATGAGATGGGCGAAGTAGTGCATTGTATTGTATTTATTTCAGAATTTCACAGGTCAAAGGCCCACTTGTCTGATAAGAAGTGACAACATAAATAACAAGACATAGTATATATACAAAGAATGATAAATTAAAATTTTAACAAAAACCTATTTTGAAGAAAGTAACTGTTGACTTAAAATGACTTAAGAAGACTTGATGTTGAGGGTAACAGGGTGAATTCGATATGTCAGGTAGGATTCAAGCCACTTAATTACGATGTTACGTTTGAATCCGTAATATTGTAAGGATTAGACCAATCAGAATCAAGTATGCGACAGCCATATTTGATGACGTAGGTATTATTCATAAAGAATCGTCGACCATGTTTGATCACGTACAAGTTTAACCTATAGAGAGGAGGACAAACATGAAGCAAAACTATTCCATTCCAATAGCCATACCAACGCAGATGTATAATACAGGATTATGTTAGTACATAGATATTATTGAGATGATAAGTATCAGGATAGATAAATCAATTTTGAATTTGAAGACAACAACGTCCGTGTAACACTTTGACAATTCACTTTTCCATCTAGCAAAATTCGTCCTTCTCGCAAAATTGAAAGTAAAGTCAATCGTTTTAATAATATCCACAATCCACGTCTACAAATCCACAATTCACGTCTACAAATCCACATCCACGTCTACAAATCCACAATCAACAATCCACGTCTACAAATCCACATCCACGTCTACAGATCCACAATCCATGTTTACAAATGCACAATCCACGTCTACAAATGCACAATCTACGTCTGCAAATCCACAATCCACATCTACAAATTCACAATCCACGTCTACAAATCCACAATCCACGTATGTAAATGCACAATCCACGTCTGCTAATTCACAGTCCACATCTACAAATTCACAATCCACGTCTACGAATCCACAATCCACGTCTACAAATCCACAATCCACGTCTACGAATCCACAATCCATATCTACAAATCCACAATCCACGTCTGCAAATCCACAATCCACATCTACAAATTTACAATCCACGTCTACGAATTCCAATCCACGTCTACAAATCCACGTCTACAAATTCACAATCTACGTCTACAAATCCACAGTGCACGTCTACAAATTCCCAATCCACGTCTACAAATCCACAATCCACGTCTACAAATTCACTATCCACTTTTGTAAATCCACAATCCACGTTTACAAATCCACAATCCACTTCTGCAAATTCACAATCCACGTCTGCAAATCCACGTCTACAAATTCACAATCCACGTCTACAAATCTACAATCCACGTCTACAAATCCACAATCCACGTCTACAAATCCACATCCACATAATGTATTTTTCTCAAACCGGCTAATTGAAAAGTACGGCGGCTTAAAGTGTCCGGTTCCTGTCATCTAAACCAGCTAGAACAGTTTTTGCCACATTAGGAAAACGTATCCTTTCTTTGTTGCAATAGAAAAAGATATGAGAATGAACACTCACCCGCTGGAAATTCCGAGCCTCTGTGTCATCAGTGATAATGAAGCATGGTGTGCGGTGTAAATTACATGGGGCTATACACATTCATGTGAACCTTTCCACGCAAAAGTTTGGGTAATATGTACAGAATGATGGTGTGTATCAAGAGTACAGGTAGTTTACCCAAACTGTACACGTGAATGTATATATACCCACAAAAAATTATGCGGAGAATCGGAAATTTAGACAAAAATGTCGTATCTGGACAATAAGAGAGATATGTAAGAGGTGAGATCTGACGACTTTAGAGCAGCTATACGACTCCACGGGTAAACCTCTCTCAGCACCCCATATTCAACTATTCATGTACAAAGTATGAAGTAACTACCCGGTCCCTAGCTCCGGGTTACGGAAATTAGATACGCTAGCTCGGGAGTTGTGATGATAGCTAATAAGATAATTAATCTGGTATTAATAGATAAACATCAAGGGCGTCTGATGGACTACACGCTTCAACATGGGGTGAACGTGGTAAATGCAAGAATACCCAGGAAAACTAAGATGTAATGCCGGTCACGAGAATGAAGTAAGCGAGCGCGCGAGTCTATAATCTTGAGCACAAATAAATTTATATGCTGTCGGTGCTCTGAGCTGAGATAGAGTCTATCTCTTTGTGATACAGGCACAGCACATTGAAGACTACAAACCCGGTAGACCAGACCTGAAACAGCATATGGATGTTGATAGCAAGAGTGGAACATCGCTCTGAGTGACAACCCCCCAGAAAGAGAACTTCTGGAAACGTCTGAATACTCACCATTGAACAAGACAAGACGCGTTACCCCTGAGAAGTCACTGAAATGACAGCTGTTATATAAGGAATATGATCGCTTGAATTTCACGCAATGTAGGACGTAGCCTGTCATCCCGTGTCCCGTTTTTTCTGTGTTGAACATAACAGTTCTCGAAAAAACTAAATAAATATTTTGCCTATGGTTCTTTCAGGGTTTTTTTGGACGGCTTTGTGCGTACGAAGGGATACAAAACAAAGGAATCAGCCGCTGGATTACAAGTACAATGAACACATATTTACCAGTGCCAAAATACTGACCAAAACCAGACCGACCACCTTGTACATAGCCGATTCTTCTTTTGTTCTATTTATATCTTCTTCTGCTCTCTCCTCCTTAATTATTTTTCTAAAATATATCACTTGTAAAGATCCAGAATGAACTGACAAAATGTACCGGAAAATTTAAATACAACATTTAGTTGATGGGCCGCGAAATCAGTACGGAAGCGGTCCTTAAACTACAATTTCAATCGGAGATGACGGACATACCTGTTACCATTCGCAGAGTCTATAGATCTGTTCAGGATTCAGCAGATCAGTTAGCGGCTAATGCAGTCTCCGAATTCATCGGTCGTTCGCAAAGGGGCCAGCATCAGACCCATGCTTCCATTCATAGTGCAGTGGTACCGACAATGGCTAAACAAGTAGGGAAACAGTTCGGTAAAGTAAACAGTCTAGAACATCTTCGCAGAATATACATTGTCACTCAAATGTCATTTTTGTAATTAAACTGTAACATGGTTTGGACGACCAGAGAACGGAACCCAAATGCGCTTAGTCTCTTAATGGTAACTTGCAAGCTGTCAGATCACAGTTTCTGCCAGCACCAGTCCTTGCCAACCAGAAATTGACTTCGACCTGTCACCTAGTGTTCATATCTAATACTTGAATTTCCATGCATAATTAACTTTTAGTAGTTATCTGCGGGTACTAAATGGGACTACTTTGGTGCTTCGGAAAGAATTCCTATGGACTTCCATAGAGTATTAATAAAGTCCTCTGGAAGTCCCATTGAATTCCCGTGAATGCTAAGTTGAAACCCTGATATAAAGGGACCTCTTCAATGGAACTTCAGTCGTGCTTCAAAGTGACTTCTTCGTGCTTTACAGCTCTGTTTGCTAAGGGTACTTCAGAGGGACTTCCAGTGGAGGTGAATTCGATTTGGAGCATCTTCAACATCTTAGACGGAACTTCTTGTTTGTATGCATTATGCTAATAGGATTTCAATGGCACTTCTGGGTGAAAGCGCCAATGAGGCGGGGAGAGGGTGAAGGGGCATTAACAGCACTTCATTGGAAATTCATGCAGGGATTTTTGGGGACTCTCACTGAAAAAGTGTCTCATTGTTCATTTTCTTTTTCTTTGGCAAAGGTCATACACTTCTGTGGACGCGCTCCCTCACTGCAGTGCATTGTGGGCCATTGACAATTAGCGTATACATGGGGACGCGACTGTGACTTCATCCAGTCAAAGCCTTTTGCGACCCTATTCTTTAACCTTAATTAGCCTAATATAGTAAGGTCTGAATATATAGAATTACAATTAGGAAGTTGTTTACCAATTTTCAGTGAGGAACCACTTGGAGTCAAAACAAACTGTATAGTATGATGGCCGAGAGGGGCCATCGCGTCTTTCATTTCTAATTTAACGCGATGGAGCGATGGAGCTATGCGATGCGCGATGGAGCTATGCGATGGAGCTATGCGATGAAGCGATGGAGCTATGCGATGAAAAGTCGATGAAAAGTCGCGCTATGCGATGCGCGATGAGGCTATGGGATGGAGCTATGCGATGCGCGATGGAGCTATGCGATGAAGCGATGGAGCTATGCGATGAAAAGTCGATGAAAAGTCGCGCTATGCGATGCGCGATGAGGCTATGCGATGGAGCTATGCGATGCGCGATGGAGCTATGCGATGGAACGATGGAGCTATGCGATGAAAAGGCGATGGAGCGATGGAGCTATGCGATGAAAAGGCGATGGAGCGATGGAGCTATGCGATGGAAAATCAGGAATGAAAGACGCGATGAAAATGCGATGGAAATGCGATGGAGCGATGGAGCGATGGAGCTATGCGATGAAAAGGCGATGGAGCGATGGAGCGATGGAGCTATGCGATGGAGCGATGGAGCGATGGAGCTATGCGATGGGGCTATGCGATGGAGCTATGCGATGGAGCTATGCGATGAAAAGTCATTGCGCAAACACCATCGCCAAAGTGAACAGAGAAATTAACAATTATTTTAAACATGAAAATTTCAATATGTGATCACGGTAGATAAGAACATTGCATTAGATTTCGGTTGGAGGTGTTAAAATGTATGCAGAAGATATTAAAACAACCAAACTTCAATTTCAAACGTTCACCGATGCGGTTTTACGTCACTTTTGAATACGAGCATTTATGGTATAAAACTACACGCTTAAAACTAAAGTATTGAAACTTACTCGTAAAGAGTTGAAATAACCCTTCAAGTGTGTCCACAGGGATAACACTTAAACGAGCAGTCCCTGTGGACACACTTAAAGAGTCATTTCAACACTTTACGAGTAAGTTTCAACACTCTAGTTTTAAGCGTGTAAGCTATTTACTACGCATGAAACACAGCTTTCTATGTTGATATGGAGAAATATTTTTTTCGCTTCAAAGACGGGACAGCAAGAGGGTTTTTTCGCATGTAAACAGGACATCTTCTTTCACCAGTGTGACACCGGAATAGGCTGGTAATTTTTTCTGCAGTGTAATGTGCTTATCTCGTGAATTTGCTGGCGACCAGTTCCGTTCCATTGCTTCGACAATTCCAAATTCACTGAGTTAGTAAACATACATGGGAGCTTTATAACGTACTTCTCGATTTTAGGCTTGAGTATGATCATCAGCCGTGTAAACAAAATTATGTGATCTGCACGCCGCCATCAACGCTAGCCAATCAAGTCGACGTTTGCCATCCTTTGTATTTTTTAATCACAGGTCAAAAAGTTCCAAGATGTTTTCCCCTTTTCCTTGCAACGAACAGAATGAACTATATGTTTGCATTGAATAGTATATGACAAATGGGCAATTTTCAGGGTTTTGCATACCAGGTGTTCACGTAACACATTGACAGAATATCTTTAGAAAAAAACAACGTTAAAAGTGTGTAGGTGGGCAAGGTATCTCACCGAAGGCATGTCGGCTATATCACAAGTTCATCGACTTCCCTCAGGGAAGATGGTGGACAGTATTTGTGAAAAGGAGAAGGCTGTACCGTAAACTTCTGCGGGGCTTAAGAACTATACGGATTTTATTCT
>JAVTVY010055062.1:0-28507 GCA_036873755.1 Hanleya hanleyi | reverse complement strand
CCAACTCTCCGCTCAATACCCGTTTAAATTTAGTCCACCCATCACGCTCTAGCGTCACCGTATTCAATAGAGTCTCATCGGATGTCCGCCAAAAACCTCCACTGTCTTCCACCAGGGTAACTTTAGCTTCATAGACGTATAACCCCACCTGCCAGGGTGTAAGCGGTAGAATGGCTCGTAGTACTGACATGCTTGCTCTGTAAATGTCGAACGGTAAATGACATACACTCTGTCTCTTCCCCTGATATTTACAGAGCAAGCATGTCAGTACTACGAGCCATTCTACAGAGCGGTGGAAACCTTTACACCGCGCGCGCGCCGGGGTCAAAGGTCAGTTCCGGTCACGTGAACGGAAGCGGAAGTGACCTCCGGAGCTCCGGAGCTCCGAGTTCTCTTGTAGCAACGCCCGTCAACGCCCGGTGGTGGCGTCGGAGCTCCGGAGCTCTGAGTTCCATGAGCTCCGGAGCTCCAAGAGCTCCGCGAGCTCGGAGCTCTTGCATATAAACACACACATGCATCTGTGAAAGCTTCATTATACGCCTGGTGTCCGTGGAGATGAGAGCCATGGTTTACGCATGTCACTTGTGTTCGAAGTCATTTTCCACGCCATTTAATCTACGTAGACATATACAGCGAAGCCATCTCAAGGAACGGAGTCCAGATAACGTGCAAATTCAAAGTACGCGCGAGGAACGATCAACACCTACGTCACACACGACAGTATTAGAGCACCCTTATACGATGACGGTGAGCGGCCCTACGGGGGGTGGAAAGACGTCCTGGGTGATGAAGTTCTTAGAGGAAGGTGTGGCAACCCCAGCTCCGACACGTGTTGTTTGGTGTTATAGCCAATGGCAGCCCGCCTACGAAACTGCACGACTACAGAATGTGAGCTTTGTTCCAGGAATTCCTCACGACATAGACGAACCCTATTACTTTGATTCCGAGCAGACCAACGTGGTAGTGCTCGATGATCTGATGAGTGCGGCCAAGGACAATTCGAAAATCGCCGACCTATTCACCAAAGGGTTCCATCATCGAAATCTGTCCGTCATCTATTTGACTCAGAATCTCTTTCCTCAAGGGAAGGCGTCCAGAGATATTGCCTTGAACTGCCAATACTTTGTGTTGTTCTCCAATCCCATTGATAGAGCACAAATCCGCGTGTTTGGTAGTCGAATTTATCCTCAGAACATTGACCATTTTATGCGGGCGTTTCAAGAAGCGACAATTCGTCCGTACGGCTACCTGTTCGTAGATTTAAAAGCCCATACCCCCGAAGATCGTCGGCTGACGACCCACCTGTTACCCGGCGAGGAATCACCACAACGGCATATACCCCTACACCATCCACCGAGTGCACTCCTGGCAGAGCAGCAGCAGAAGCCCACCCCCATACAGCGGGCCCGCTTCATACCATCAGTCCTGGAATATCACCCAACCGTGAAGGCCCAACCCGAGGTTGAAGAACATAATGTGAACTCGAGGCTATGGAAGGATTTGTTCAAAGAAAGTATGGACGCCGAGATGGGCGGGATGTTGGAGGCCACAGGAAACAAGTTTCAACGCAAAGGGTATTCGAAAGAGGAAGCTGCAATTTTAGCCCATAACAGCTTGGCACCCAGACTACGACGGGCTTTACGTCAGCAGTATGTCGACTTACTGACCCATATGAAATTGTTGGATAAGGACCCAGTCCATATGGAAATTGAAAGAACAGCGTCGATGTTGAAAACCTCGGGCATGAACTGGAAAGCGGCGTATGTCAGAGCAATAGCACAAAAGAAACATTTGTTCGAACGCATCATTAAACAACGTTAAAGCATTAAGAAAGTGTGTTAAAGCGTTGAGACGAGCGTTAAGGCGTTAAGGCGTAACGACGGGCGTTGACGGGCGTCACTGCATTTCGATGAATTGGTGTCAATTCCATGAAATCAGAGCTTCTGAGCTAATTCACCAGGGCGTTGAAGCGTTGAGCTAAGCGTTGATGGGCGTTACTGTCTATAAAAGCGAGCGTATTCCCAAAACACGCACAGTCGACGTTCAACCGTCAACATGGCTTATACTTGTTCTGAGTGTGAACGCACGTTCACCAGGCATTACGATATGATGCGACACCAGAAAAATATACATGGGACTGAAGACGCCGAGGAGCCCGTTGAGGCAGATACTGATACAGAGATTGATGAGAGTGCATCGACTGATACCGAATCCAAGATGGCTGACAGTCTATCTACTGATATGGAGAGCTTGACCTCAGAGAATCAGCCTTCATCCCAGGAAAGTGAGGCAGAACCTACCTTCTGGGATCGTATTGTGACAGCAGCTATCAATACTCACGCTGAAGCGATCGAGGACGCCGGAGAGGATAATTTACAACAGACGTACACCCAAATGCGCCCCCGCATCAGGAAAACAGCCATGGCGATCTATGAACAGTATACCTTACTACCGCTTGAAATGAAAGGGGACCCCAGGCACAGGTCCATCATGAAGACCAAGCGTCACTTGGAAGAGGATATGGGTTTACCACCCACCGAGGCCCTGGAAAATGCGATCAGAATGCGCAAACAACTGTTTCAGGACATGCTGCCCGAAGAATATCCAGGCCTGGCCGACGATGATTAGAATAAACGGTTCAGAATGAACATGACCGAAGAAGGAACTCTCTGAAATGGCGACTTCTGATTGGACAAGAATACATCTAACGGACAGGAACGAATAGCACAGATGCAAATGGCGGTCTCTGATTGGACAAGAGTCTTTCTTGAATTGTAAACATACCCAACTCGGCTCCCCCAGCGTGGGTATGTTATGATGGAGAGGAAAATAAACTATATGAAAAAAAACTTGTTGTTGTTGTTGTTCCCTCATGTGTCATCCTTGTTGTTGTTGTTTTCTCTCTCTCCGGTCTATATCATGGCGTCAAAACGTCTAGCAGGACCCATACAAGGACCAGTTTTCGACACTAGGTGACCACATCCCGACGAAATGGCCAGTTTTCGACACCGGATGTGCCGCCATCTTGAACATACGTGCCGCGAAATGTCATTAAAAGAACCAATCCGCAGAAAAAACGGCTGTATTTGGGTATAAAGGCAGCGGGAGCGCAGATAGCGTCACTCCAAATACCTTTTACCATTCGTAAAAACGTATAGAGAACAACTACAACAAAGCATGTCTAGAGTTGCCAAGATGTCAACGAGGATGACGCGCACTTCCGGAGAACTCGCGCGCGCGCTCGCGCTGCGGGGTGCTGGGGCGGGGCGGGAAAACCCACCGGCGATTGAACATACGGACGTCTAAGAGGAAACATTAGGAACTCTTCTATGTTTGGATGTAGTTTTTAGTGAAAAACCCGGAAGTGACGTCATACAGGGTCCAGTTTTCGACACTAAGTGACCACATCCGACAAAATGGCCAGTTTTCGACACCGGATGTGCCGCCATCTTGAACATACGTGCCGCCATCTTGGATATGTCCCATAATGCACCGGGTCAAAATACTCGCTTCTGATTGGACGAGAGCTCTGGGACGGATTTGAAATACTCGCTTCTGATTGGACGAGACCTCCGTATTGCATCTGCGCATGCGCAGAATGATATTCCTACCGCACACCCAACCCATCAGATGCCCCTTCACGAATGCTTCACTTAGATACCTCACTCGACCCCATTGGTCCATTAGGGGCTCCCCTACATCCCAACACGGCTATTTTCATACACTTGGGCCACCGCGCATGCGCAGAATGCCGATAGTTCAACCCCACACCCAGCCCATCAGATGCCCCTTCACATAAGCTTCACTTTGATACCTCACTCGACCCCATTGGTCCATTAGGGGCTCCCCTAGCTCCCAACACGGCTATTTTCATACCCTTGGGCCACCGCGCATGCGCAGAATGCCGATAGTTCAGCCCCATATCCAGCCCATCAGATGCCCCTTCACGAATGCTTCACTTTGATACCTCACTCGACCCCATTGGACCATTAGGGGCTCCCCTAGCTCCAAAACGTCTATTTCCATACCCTTGGGTCACCACGCATGCGCAGATTGCCGATAGTTCAACCCCACGCCCAGTCCATCAGATGCCCCTTCACGAATGCTTCACTTTGATACCTCATACGACTCCATTGGCCCATTAGGGACTCCCCTAGCTCCAAAACCGCTATTTCCATACCCTTGGGCCACCGCGCATGCGCAGAATGCCGATATTTCAACCCCACAACCAGCCCATCAGATGCCCCTTCACGAATGCTTCACATCGATACCTCACTCGACCCCACTGGACCAGTAGTCAATCTCCTAGCTCCAAAAAGGCTATTTTCATACCCTTTGGCCTCCGCGCATGCGCAGAATGCCGATAGTTCAACCCCGCGCCCAGCCCATCAGATGCCCCTTCACCTAACCTTCAATTTGATACCTCACTCGACCCCATCGGACCCTTAGGCGCTCCCCTAGCTCCAAAAAAGGCTATTTTCATACCCTTCGGCCGCCGCGCATGCGCAGAATGACGATATTTCAACCCCACACCCAGCCCATTAGATGCTCCTTCACCTAACCTTCACTTTGATACCTCACTCGACCCCATCGGACCATTTTATCTAGGGACTACTTTTTCTCCGCGGAAGCTTTTTCCCGAGACCGAATCACCGCCAAAACCACGGCCAAACCGCATCACCGCGCATGAATACATTTTTTTTTTTTTTTTTGCCGGAACTTTTTTTTTGCCCGAACATGCCCGAACATGCCCGAACCACGCCGCCATCTTGCTTTACAACAGGGCCGACCCACCCGCCATCTTGCTTTACAACAGGGCCGACAACCCGAACATGCCCGAACACGCCCGAACATGCCCGAACCACGCCGCCATCTTGATTTACAACATGGACGCCAAAGTGCACCGAATGACCCCGTGACCCCCATCTTGATTTACAACATGGACGCAGTTGTGACGTCATTCTGAGGTCAATGAGTGCTCGTGGGAGTCAATATACGCTATCTATACTACTGTGCAGGAGAGAAACAGTCGACCAATCAGATTCGTGTATACAACCGCCATGTTTGATCACATGATTATTTGTAAAGAATGTTTGTTACGGATTGGTAAATGAATCATCGATCGTGTTTGATCACGTGATATATCAAGGAGTTCAACCAGTCAACCGCTGTGTTTGTTAACGTGGTTATATTTTGTAAAGAACTGTTAATCATGTTTGGTCACCTGAGAGATTAACCTATAGAGAGAAGGATTTAGCATAACAATTACACTCCAATCGTCATATCAGCGCGGACGTATACTCTACAGCCATGTGTTTACATAAATTCGATTCAAAGGATGAGAATAAGGGAGGTAACTCGATTTTGATTTCGAAGACTACAATGCGCATGCGCGAGCTAGCTAAATCAAATCCAGACTGGAGACGCCTTGTTAAGATATTAATTTATTAGGAATGAGGCTACCTATACAAGATGATATCGTGAACGGCAAATATTCGATTAACCGGAGGCATGGCAGTATTTTCAAAAGTCACAGACAATTTATAGCTTCACTTCTTATGAACATTCAGAAATCCAGCCTGCAGGATGGTGGTTTCTCACCCTAAGAATATACATGTATGTCAAGTCGACCCATTTGCAGCAGCAGGCGATTTGTCTCGTCTCGCTCGAACCAAACACACTATCGTGTATATAGGAGCCAGTAAACATACTTTTGGTTTACCATCAATTCTCAGCCTGGTGAAAATCACTTCTTGTCACACAAGTCTCATTTATCAGACACTTGTTTAACTTGGCCAACCACAAAATGTTGTAGTTTATCACAAGAGCATCACCATATATACTACGCACTGGGTCACGGACTCAGATGTATTTACTCTAAATCACTACGACGTGATCTCGTAGTCAGAATACAGACGTCAGGTCAGGCATTCAGTGATTGACTGTCGTCCATGAGGAATACGGACGATTTGGGTTACTACGCAGTGCCAAAGATATTGGGGAAAAGTGTAGGGACATTTATTCAATATACAGACATTTTGGTAGACAAAGATTCCATAATGTATGATCTTGTATTGAATTTGGAGCAGTGTGCATTTTTTTCGCTTATAAACTGAACTTAGCGTACTAGGTTCATAATTATGAGCAACGAATTTTTTTTCGTCACTTCCTATATGTTACTATCCGTCTTTGCCAGGGAACACAATTTGATACATCAAATGTATGCAAATGATCATCTTCATTTTTTCAGGCTGATATTTCAGAATGTATATCTACAAAAAAAAAATAAAAAAAAATAAACTAGAGCCTAATGGCCATTATATGCATCTATGTCTAACAGACCTTGCATACAGAAATTCTATCAAATAATAAACTAGAGCCTATAGGCCATTATATGTATCTGTGTCCAACAGGCCTTTCATACAGAAATTCTATCAAATCATAGACAGGCCTTGCATACAGAAATTATATCAAATATTATTTGATAGGACTGGAACTGACTAATGACTGCGCTGAATTGCTCACAGCAGTGATTTCAGTTGAACGAAATTATCAGCACTTCTTTTTACCTGCCTGATAAGTAGGCCCTATTGATCAAGCTATGAAAATAAAGGAGTACTACAACAGTAATGGAGTTGGAGTCTATAAATCTGATATTCAAGGAATTGATCAATGGAATTGGAATTTTGTGACGTCACTGGTGTGACGTCACTGGACCTAAATATGATTGCAATAGGCCACCATAGAATACCATGCTTTATTTGCAGTTTCCTCTGTGTAATAAAATCGTAAAAAATTACAATAAATATTTTCCGACACTGTTTGCAATGGTCTTTCATTTGATGGAAACTTTACTTGAGGGTTTACGATCACTTTAAAATGAGAGTCCTTATCCAAACTTCATGACATGTAGAAATATTCCATGTAGGTACATACCCACTATATCATCATACTTTATTCATTTGTGTACAGTCTACTTAGTTCTTGCCAAATAAGCAGATTATGTATTGTTTTCATCAATTAGAGTGTGTATTGTATCACCTGAATCACGCCATTTGCAGATCGCTGTCAGGTTATCGCCTAACATTTAACAATTTCTGAAAATGACAGCATTTTAATATCCGTCCAACCTAATTGAGATTTCATTTAAATGGGAATTTGGTTCGCACCGAAAGGGAATTATCATGTCGGCAATCCTATATTTATGCTTGGCAACCTAGAATAGAACAGCTTTTAAATATTTCTCCAAGCGAATTGGTAAATTTTCATTTCACGAAAAACTTTTTTTATTGAGACGCAAAAAACTTGCCGTTATAGTTATGCCAGCTACACCAAAACCTTTTCAGCACATTGACCATCCTTCAAGACCAAAGTATTAAAATTTCAAAGAAATCAGACAAACCGTTCAGACGAAATCGTCACAGAAAGGTTTATGTATGCTCTGACTACAACGCCACCTAGTGGTGAGCAGCGGGTATCGAAACACAACCAGACAAATTTCCCAGGCCTAAGGAGATAGCACACAAAGTCCGACCCAAAAACATTTAACGGTTTCAGAGATATTCACGTTTGAAGTCGCGGCGGCGGCGGATCCGGAGGAGCCGTTTCTCATGAAAACATAAGGGCATCCACTAGAAATGCTCTAATTACTGCCCGAACACGCTTTCTAATGAGAATAAATCAGCCCCAATAAATCAGTCAACCCCAGCCTCTCAATATCTGTGGATTAGCAGACGACATATTTTGAGCAGCAAAGTAGTGCCACTGGAAAATTAACGTATACACGCATATAATTAGATAAATACAGGTGTAAAATGAAAATATCAGACCTGAAACTATACACGAACATTGAAAACACAGAAACATGAACATTCTAAAGAAAAAAACTTTGGAACTCTTTCTTGTGGTGTAAGGATGCAGAGCCAGTCATTTTCTTCCCCATTCTTGTATGTATCTGGTTGACCCTTCAGGTCAAATATTTGACCACTAGGTTCAAACATAGATACATAACTAGAGCCTTAGGCACTGAAACGGGGCTATTTAAATGTAAAATAGGCTGTTGGAATAATTGCACTAATTCTTTGATGTTCCATCTCATGGCGAAGAGCCATACTTGTAGTCTCACACATTCCTCTCAACAAGGATCTCTAGTGCATTAGTGTAATTGTACACATATATATATATATATATAAAATAACTTGTGACCGCTGGGACAGACATTTATTATGAAACCAACCTGATGAAATGATAAAATAATGTCTTCTCTGCCTGTTACCAATATTTGTAAAATATTTCACTTTTTTCAGATAATAGAAAGCATATCCTTCAGCAGTAAATGACGATACGAAGCTGCGCATCTGAAAGCCCCTCGGCTTTGGGTACATTCATAATGTATTCAATTTGAACCAAGATGTCACTGACACCAAGCAGTCAAGTCACAAATATACAGATTATCAAAACATTTGAAATTAGAAATGACCTCTAAGGTTTCCGTCCAATCAGAGAAACCGGTATTCATTACATAATTTTCTTGATGCACCAATGATGTATACCAAATTTTACATCGAGCATTTGAACGGTATCAAAGATAGAGATGATTTCGCATAAATTAAAGATGGCCGCCCATCCTTCCCGCCACTCAGAGGAACTGATGTGGTTATTCATTGAAAGTCTCTTGATACAATGATGCTGTATACCAAGTTTCGTATAGAACACTGAAATGGTATCATAGATATACATCATTAAAGATTTTGCATGAATTAAAGATGGCCACCAAGGTTTCTGTCCAATCAGAGAAACCAGAACTGTCATTTGTCGTAAGTCTCTTGATGCATCGATGATGTATACCAAATTTTACATCGAGCACTTGAACGGTATCAGAGAACGAGATCATTAATGATTTTGCATAAATTAAATATGGCCGCCCATCCTTCCCCCTACTCAGAGGAACTGATGTGGTTATTCATTGCAAGTCTCTTGATACATCGATGCTGTATACCAAGTTTGGTATAGAACACTTAAATGGTATCAGAGATATATATCATTAAAGTTTTTGCATAAATTAAAGATGGCCGCCAAGGTTTTCGGTCAATCAGGTCCCGATTCAAAGTATCTGGATGTATCGATGATGTATACCAACTTTCATATAAAACAATTGAATGGTATACAGGGATATGTATCATTATCGATTTTGCATAAATTAAAGATGGCTTCCAGGATTTCCAGCTTATCAGAAAAGCCGGTTTGGTAATTCATTGAAAGTTGCTTGATGTATCGATGATGTATACCAACTGTCGTATTGGTTTCCGAGATATGGATCATTATCCATTTTGCATAAAATTAAAGATGGCCGCCAAGGTTTCCACCCAATCAGGTCCCAATTCAATAGGCTTCTGGTCCTTGACTAGGTAAATAAGCATACCAAATTTGGAATTCTTCAGTGGAACCGTTTTCCGGCTATCTCGCTCACGTACGGGCGTACGGACAGACGGACGTACAAGACAACGACAATACCCCATGGCCAAAATTGGCCGAGGGGTAAAAAAAAAAGAGTATTGAGATGTAAAATCCTCATGGTTAGATGGACTGGAGCTATGCTGGGATGCATCCTCTCATGGCATCATATTATATACATGTACCTCCTCCTGCCAGTACACCCCTAGTATTTGGTTATCTCCCCTGTCACCTTACAGTTTCAAACACAGCGTGTCTGTGATATGCAAAGCTCTTTCTGTAGATCAGGAGAAAATGCTTGCAACATTCCATGAATATTTCAGAAGCAGAATGGAAAGAAAACATTTCTGAATACAGGGAAATTATTACGTAAATGATTTGACCGCAATCGTTATGGACTACAGGTAATCCGTAATAATCTGATAATCAAGCCATCTTGTACACTGCCAGGCAAGAAATTATCTACTCATAAAGCCAGCTTTTCCCTGTATTACAGAATCATTCTGCTTTTATTATCGGGAGATGTTCACTTCAATCCTGACCCCTGTGCAATTTGTGATAGCTCAGTTGAGAGTTTTAATGCCCAAATTCAATGTGCTGGATGTGGAAATATTTTTCATATGACTTGTGTTGATCTAGGAATTTATGATTTAGTGGAGGTGTGGAGAAACGAGTCGACCTGGGCATGTATTGACTGTTCACCCCGTTCTTTCAACCTGGACTATTCAACACTGAGAAACAATAGCCAGCAAGAGGCGAGCATTGTGCGAGATGGATTATATAATCCATTCTCTAAACTATTCAACAAGGGCCTTAAATTAGTTCACCTCAACATACGATCTATTGTGAATAAAATCGACGAGCTAAAGGAGGTGTTCATGTGAAAATAGTATATCAATTTTCGGCCTAACAGAGACGTGGCTAAATGACCATATACTGGACGACGTTATTGAAATCCCCGCTTATACGCCTCTAAGACGAGACAGACGAGAAATTAACTGTTCAAAAGACCGAGGAGGTGGAGTTCTACTATATATTAAGGAGTCTATACCGTTTAAGCGGCGATTTGACCTTGAAGTGGACTCTATCGAAATGATTGCAGTTGAAATAAAGCACAGCAAGTCAAAACCGCTTATCCTACTGTTCGTGTATAGACCACCAGATCATGATCTTCATGAATGGTGTTCTCTGTTCGAATGTTCTCTCAGTAAAATTGAAGATGAGAAGAAAGAGTACATAGTGCTTGGCAATTTTAACGTTGATCTTGATCGACCCAAGCCTACATCGAAACACTGGGCGGATTTTATGGAGAATGATCATGATTTAACACAGCTGATTGATATTCCTACACGTATAACTAAGGACGTCGAAACACGGATTGATCATATATTTGTTAGCGATCCAGAAAACATCACTCAAAGTTTTGTAGCCAATTATTCAATTAGTGATCATTTGCCTGTTTGCGTCACTAGAAAACTGTCATCTCAACATACCAAATCTGACGGAACAATTAAATACAGGTGTTGTAAACAATTCAGTGAAACTAACTTTTTGAAGGAATTACAAAGTCAACCCTGGAGCGTTATTGAAGCGTTGACGATCCAGAAGATAGTCAGACAGATTTTGAATTTTGATGGCGCTCACTTTGTAAAAAGTATGTGCGCCACTATCTGTGCATTGAGTTTGCTTATATGAATAATAAATATATTAAATACTTTGCGATGATTTTATATATAAATAAGAAGATAGTCTCGCTGCATGGTCGTATTTATTTGGAGATGTGCTCAACAAACACGCCCCTATTAGAGAAAATCGTGTCAGTTATAAACGTCGAAACGTGGTGGAACGACGAAATTACAGAAGCGATGGCTCAGAGAGATCGCTCAAATAAAAAGAAACATTTCGACGATTTTAAAATTTGGAGAAACAAAGTAAAAAGCCTAATTTATCACGCCAAACGGATGTATTATCAACGAGTTTTGGACTCCGGTCAGCAAGCGATTACAAAGTTTTGGAATCATCTGCGAGAGCTTGTTCCGGCAAAGTGTCAACATTCATCCATACCTAAACTGGAGGTAGACGGAAATTCGTATGATACACCACAGGCCATCGCTGACCAGTTCAATGATTGGTTCACATCAACTGTGAAAAAATTCGTGGCTGATGGAGATCAAGTGTCTCCAGGATACCTGGACAAACTAAAGGAATTTGTCTCAAACAGAAAGTCCCCTGTCTCAAGTTTTTCAATTCCAGAAATTTCTGTGACATATGTAGCTGACCAGTTGAAAAAGCTTTGTGTGAAAAAGGCTGTGGGTTTAGATGGCGTTCCATCTAAATTTCTTAAAATGTCCGCTGATATTATTGCGCCATCATTAGCTACCATTTTTAACATGTGTATTTCATCTGGAAAATTTCCTTCTCAGTGGAGAAGCGCTAAGGTTTTACCCCTATTTAAACATGGTAACAGGAATGACCCTAATAACTATAGACCTATCAGTATCTTACCAACAATATCAAAAATACTGAAAAGACATGTACACGATCACCTGTCTGCATACCTAGAATACAATAATCTACTTCATGGCAGACAGTCCGGCTTCCGCAGTTTTCATTCCTGTCAAACAGCATTGACTGCCTTGATTGACTCGTGGAGTTACCACATTGATAATGGTCATCTTGTTGGAGCTGTTTTTATCGATCTTCGTAAGGCATTCGATCTTGTCGATCACAATATTTTACTGGATAAACTGAAGATCTATGGTCTACAAGGCAGTGAATTAAGCTTTCTAGACTCGTACATGCAATTCCGGAAGCAGACTGTGTCATTCAATGGTTGTGTATCGGGAGAGTCGTTTAACCCTTTCACCGATTATTCCCTGTTGAAAAATGTACACCTAGCCAAAACAAAGCCAAACCCAGGAATGAATCGGTGAAAGGGTTAATACGATTGGAGTCCCTCAGGGGTCCATTTTAGGACCGCTGTTGTTTTTGTTATACATCAATGACATGCCACTACATACAGCCGAATGTGAAACGGACATCTTTGCGGACGATACCACGCTACATAGCGCTGCAAAATCTATACCAGAACTGCAAGATCAACTAAACGTGGGCGTTGATGGAGTGACTAACTGGTGTCTTTCAAACGAAATGTGCATCAACACCGACAAAACACACTGTATGCTTGTGACCACCAACCAAAAGCGGACACACCTTGAAAACTCCGAACTTGTTTTGAATATCGGCGAAACTGTCATAGACAACTCGAACTGTGAAAAACTTTTGGGGGTCCATATACATGGCAATCTCTCGTGGTCCTCCCACGTCGATTATATCGTTAAAAAGATTAAGAGTAAACTTCATTTACTCACTCGAATTAAGAAGTTTTGACCTTATTCCGCTAGGCGGAAATATTTTAATTCATTCATCTTACCTCATTTTGACTATTGTTTAATTGTGTGGGGAAAGTGTTGTCAAACTGACATGAATCGACTCGAGAGCTTGCTCAAACGCTCTATGCGTTTGATACTAGACTGTGATGGCTCAATCAGTGCTCAAGAAATGTTTTATCGTTTAAATTGGTATCCACTGTTTTATCGATATCGTTTTAACCAAACTGTTTTAGTGTTCAAAGCTTTAAATGGGTTAGCTCCTTCGTACATTAAGGATCTCATCAACATTCATTCTCCTAAGAGGAGCTTAAGATCTAGTGCGAAGGAACTCCTAACTGTTCCTTTTGCTCGAACAGAATTGTTAAAAAACTCTTTCAGGGTAGCAGCTCCTACATTGTATAATAGTTTATCGCTACATGTTAGAAAATGCAAGAGCTTACAAAGTTTTAAAACTGCATCCTATAAATTTTACCTAGAGGAGTTCAACGGATCGGACTATTTTAGATAATGTAGTAGTTTTAAAATTTAAGTGCATGTTATAATTATTTTTTTTCATTATTAATACTATTATTATTATTTAATTAATTAATTTATTTATTTATTGTTATTTTTTTTTTATTTTTTTTTATTATTATTATCTTCTTAAAATTTAAGTGCATGTTATAATTTTTTTTATTTTTTTATTTTTTATTTTTTTTTATTATTAATATTATTTTTTTTCTTTTTTTTCTTCTTAATAAATAAATTTTATGATGCCCTTACAAGATTTTTAAAGATCCATTAATTTAATATAGTATTATTCTCAACTGCATGATATGTTTATCCAGAGTGAATTCAAAATATCGGATTATTTTAGATAATGTAT
Source organism: Hanleya hanleyi (assembly GCA_036873755.1). NCBI lineage: Eukaryota > Metazoa > Mollusca > Polyplacophora > Lepidopleurida > Hanleyidae > Hanleya > Hanleya hanleyi. The sequence continues at coordinate 14,797 of JAVTVY010055062.1, read as the reverse complement.
TATACTCAACTTTATTTATACGATTGTTTTTTACCCGATTCTAAAGATCCATTAATGTATTTTAGACTGCAAATTTATTAACCATGTATATATAAATATTTAAATTGTTATTCTCATCTGTTTTAGCCCTCGACCCTCATGAAAAGAGGCACATTGTCCTATTGAGGCTATCGAGTTAAAATAAAGTTTATTATTATTATTATTATTATTATTACCACTGGATTTTAGAAACTTACCATAAAAAGATAATGCAGAAGGTCTTGAGGGGTGAGCTTAAATGGCGAAAATTCCAAACTGTAACTCAACACAAATATTTAATGAAAATGTAAATGAAAACAGGCAAAGTGAAATATCCCATTGTTTTCTACAATGAATTACACTTATACTGGTATTATTTAATACTAAATTACTGCCCAAACACGCTTTCTAATGAGAATGAGTTAGTCCCACAAAATCACTCAACATGCGCCTCTCAAAATCTGTGGTTTAGCAGACGACATATTTTGAGCAGGAAAGTAGTGCCACTGGAAAATTAACGAAAACACGCATAAATTTAGATAAATGGAAATGTAACTTAAACATATCAGACCTGCAACTATACGCGAACATTAAAAACACAGAAACCTGGACACTCTAAAGAAGGAAGTTTCAGACCTCTTTCTTGTTGTGTAAGAACTCTTATCTTTTGCTGTGTTAGCAAGACACAGAGCCGGTGCTCAAGTTTTTCCTCATTATAAGACAGGACCATTAGTCCCTACGGGTCTAAACCGCCCCGTAAAAAAAGATTAAATAAATATGCTTTTGCAGGCTTTGGACTGAAAAAACAATCAGCTTTATTACCGTTACACACAAATGAGTTTTTATCCACTGCCGCAACGCGGCCGGGGACTTTAAAATGGTTCTTGCTTCTATGTGTCCGTGGATGCCCGTGGATGTCTGTTCAAATACTTCGCAAGCGATAACTTCCAAATGCTTTATCGGATTCCTCTGAAATTTGGCATCTGCATTCTTTGCGACAAGACGTAGGTGGGTATTACGTTTCAGCAGGATCCGCCTGAAGGTGGCGCCACTGCCTCTTGTTTCAATCCTCTGTGCTTGCCCCTGGATGTATGTTCAAATACTTCGCAAGCGATAACTTCTAATTTTATACACCCAGAGGGTCACCTGATACAGCTATTTGCCACATCACATGTGAAAAGTTTCACTGAAATAACGTTTCTCAACATAATCCAGTGCTTCCTCTTGACTGTTCAGGCCAAACTACCACAACTCATTTTCCAGGGGTTACAGCCGGAAATCCAGGACATATTCCAAGAAATCACGAAATTCAGGAATGGTCCGACATTTCAGGCTCGATATCCAGAAAAACGCCGGAGTTGTGGCCTGATCATCCAGGATTCACTGAGTATTGGCAGCAAGCAGACATAAGCCACGAATATTAAGTAAACAATATTGTGACACAGAAGCGATCAACAATGCTCCTGTCGTCAAATCTGTTTCACTGACCCGTATATTCACCGAAATGAATTTGCGAGTCTAAAATAAAATGTCACAGTCACAGTTTGACCGACACTGCTCATAAGAACGCCATATAGATCTTCCAGAATACGACAGAAGCAGACCTGCAAGTGGCTCACAGCTAAAATATAGGACAAAATATAGGAGGAAATTTGCAAAAATATAGGAGAAATATAGGAATTTTCTGAATAAAATATAGAAAAATATAGGGAATAAAGAAGTATAAGACAGGTCTGTACTACATTGTATGTTCCAAACTTGGTAGTTTTCTGGTGTTTAATCAAATTACTTTCACTGAATGCGGTCATAGTGGTGACCTAGCTGTTCTGTTGTTTGATACAGCATAGAGAGATTGAAATGTTTTCATATTTGCCGAGCGAAGCGAGGCAAAAAAAAACCTGAAATGTATTTCCTCGTGTCAGTTTGACTCATTACAGAGCGTTGATGAAAGTTTTCATGAGAAAAAGTCAAAATATAGGAAATATAGGAGGTTTTGAGTAAAATATAGGAAAATATAGGAATGACTGAAAAATATAGGAAAATATTGGAAATATAGGAGGCACTTGAAGGCCTGCAGAAGCTACGTCGCAGTGACAAAATACGAATATTTTGGCGAAACGCGTTGCAACAGCAAGCAGGCTTTGGTTTCCCACCTTGGTTATGGCTCGTCTCATCGACGGCAGTTACTTCTATTCCGGACTCCTATCAAGGGAACGTCAAGTCATGAAAGTAAAAGTTAGGTTTGGGGTGCGAAATGGTATTTACATCAATAATATCTGGTTCAACGACTGCAGTATTTCTCTTATACACGTATTTATTTACACCTTTCACCGAGAGTATGTTATTTGTTTGGCATCAATCGATACGCGGAGAGAAACAAACCTTGGAAATAGTGAAAATACACAAGTTTAATACGAATTCAGAGACGAGTGATCCTATACAGCTTGCATTTATATTAAAAAAATCCCAACCGAATACCTCCTATGTATATATACGGTACATCATTAGTTCTCCTTCTCATACTTTTCTCAGGATTTGTTTTCCACTGAAACGTACTTGGTGAAGGCGGGGGGTGTAGCAATTGTGACAGTTGTGTCATTTATTAACAGCGATGTGGTTAAAACCAGATCTACAAAAGCCGATCATCTTAACTTGTCGCTCATGTAGATCTGGGACCAACACTCCCGTTTTCGTCTTGAGTATTGACCAATCCCATGCAGGCGACTCTGTCACTCTAAACAAGCAGTATCGAGAGAATGTTGACGCTTATTGTCATAAATGGGGATCAGTAATTAACTGATGCAAACAATATGTTATAAATTGTGTGGTCGCTCAGAATTTAAAAGCGCCAATTGCGTCACATAGCCGAGCTAATGACCACGTGGAAACGGTGATGTTTGCATCAGATAATTATCTATCCTAACTTTTGGTTGCGTACGCTCTTCGTCACAAGAAAAAGAAAACACAATAGCAATCTTTAATGATTTAATTGTCGCAGTTGTGTCATTAATGAACGATTGTTCATGAAAATCTCCAGCTAATGTCACAAGTTGCGGTTGTCTCAACATGCGGACTCAAACACACGATTGGGATAATGACACGAAAAATGTGTTCTTCGTATAATTGCTACAATTAAAGGACCTATTGCTTTTCCAGTAAAGTCTTATCTATTTAGTTTTCTGCAATTCCAATTTAAAAAAAATATACCACGGAGTCTGAACACGTACGAAGTAATACGATTTGAATTATCTCACGCCGTTTCAACTAATAGGTATATACATACTTGAAATATTTCCAATATATACAAATTACATTTAGTGTTGATACATAAACATTTTTCCAACGTGTGTGTCCAGGAATGATATTCGTGGGGAAAACTCAAAGCAGCCGACACTATTCTGGTCATTATTTTTTTTATAAATATCGTGTCGGCACGATAGACGTGATTAAACTAAGATTTCCGATCTCCAAAATTGACGAGGGATTCAGTCAACGACGGATTTCTCAGAAATCCAATTGCTCCCATAACCTAAAGTCAGGCGTCTACTTTAGGTTGGTTTGGCATAAATGTTCTTCTTTGTTGTGTGTTTAAAATGAAATCAATAAAATGACTGTCAGTTCCCTGGTATATTCATAATATATCACGCTTTAAGGAACTTTTAAATCGTCTCCAAATAAAACTCCATCATAGTTGTTTCATCATCGTCACACGACAGCTTTCCTCTTCCGATACGCGTATTAGATCTGGGTCCCGAGAATGTTGTTTCATGCATCGCGACTCAATATGGTGACGTAATAATGTATTGAAGTTATCGCCGACAAAGATGATAAAAGGGCTTTAACATTCGATAAATTGGTTGGTCATGTGATACGTCGACACACCCGCCCCACATTCGGAACTCCCGAGCGGAAATCTACGAAGGGGACTGATTCTACGCTCGGGGGACGACAACATGAATTTCCTATGAATCTCCAGATGTGACGAGCCGGAACGGTTTAATACGCATGGCTCCGAAGCCCAATCACTCTCGCGGAAGCCTTAATCCCCGACCAGCAAATATTTCCCTGCGAGTCTCTGATTTACGTCAGATATTCTAAAATCTGTTTATTCTTTTCATTCGAAGCACGTTTCAATAGAAAACCATCAGTTTAAATGGTACACACGTCACGTATTGGCAAGATATAGTTCCCGTGACGTCACTGACAGTTCCCTGACAGACCGAAACACGCAAAATGGTACATCTTCAGAAAATTTATGACCTAACTCAAAGATCACATCATTATTGCTTAGCATCATCAGATAAACAAGAATAGTACGATCAGACAACATGCAGACGAAAACACTGTATAATTGACGTAATTTGTTGTTTTCCGCGTTTCAATGGTTGATCTTCAATGCAGAATCTAGGTCAACTAAATTTATGTCTGCTGCTTCAAACGAGTAGGCCATAAATAAAGTTCAACGTTCAGTTTTATTTTTTTAACAACAAAACTTGCATAATGATCATAGCAACGAAAGTACATATCATAGGGCGTGTGAACAGTACTATTTAGTGGATGAAGAACAGAAATGTTGCAAATGCCTTGCCCTGATCAAGTACATGTCACGCTAAGAACCTGGGATTTAGGTCATAAATTGTCCGAAGATGTACCGTCTTGCCCGAAACACACGTGACCACGCTCTAGTCCAATATGGCGTCAACGGCCTTCGAGGGAAGTAGTAGTATAAGGTGATTACAGACCACATTTTGACGAGTGCGCAGGTGTTTCTGCGCAGATTTGTGGCGGAAGTGTGGCGGGGTTTCCCAGTGGGGGATTCCCCAGTGGGGGTTTCCCAATGACGATCACGTGATCAAGGCATGTCTAGACTTATTCTGGGTTGTACAGTTCTGCCATACGGAGGATGGGTACTAGTATTTCGCTGACGTCCTAGTAATAAACATAATCTATAGGTGTTGTGGCGGCTGATGTGGGTGGTGGAGGTGGTGGGACCAAAATGGCGGCTTGTGGGTGGTGGAGGTGGTGGAACCAAAATGGCGGCTTGTGGGTGGTGGAGGTGGTGGGACCAAAATGGCGGCTTGTGGGTGGTGGGACCAAAATGGCGGCTTGTGGGTGGTGGTGGTGGTGGGACCAAAATGGCGGCTTGTGGGTGGTGGTGGTGGTGGGACCAAAATGGCGGCTTGTGGGTGGTGGTGGTGGTGGGACCAAAATGGCGGCTTGTGGGTGGTGGTGGTGGTGGGACCAAAATGGCGGCTTGTGGGTGGTGGTGGTGGTGGTGGGACCAAAATGGCGGCTTGTGGGTGGTGGTGGTGGTGGTAGGACCAAAATAGCGGCTTGTGGGTGGTGGTGGTGGTGGTGGGACCAAAATGGCGGCTTGTGGGTGGTGGTGGTGGTGGTGGTGGGACCAAAATGGCGGATTGTAGAAAAACGTATAAAAGGAGGCGAGTTTTAGGGGTGGGTGTATTCATTGCACTACCTGCCTGACTCACCTGACCAGCCTGCCTACCTGCCTGATTGACCTGACCAGCCTGCCTGCCTGCCTCTAGCCTGCCTGCCTGCCTGCCTGCCTCACCTCTAGCCAGCCTCACCTGCCTGCCTGCCTCACCTCTAGCCTGCCAGCCTGCTTGCCTACCCGCTTGTATTAGACGAAAGCATGAGACGTGGAGAAGATATTCCCTGGGACCCAGCAGTACCTCCGGTTGAAGTCTTGCCTGAAGACGAGCGTGTGAGGGAGACCTGCACTCTTACACCGGACTGCACCTTATTGTTGTATCCCAAACGCGTGGAGCTCATCGATGACGACAGTAGGTGTTGGTGTACGTCTGAACCAGCGCGTGTCTCTTTATCCCCGGAAGGCTGGACTACCTTGAAACGGGTGTTATTGGGTGACCTCGACGGTGATAGCATTCACCTGTGTGACGACGTCTACATTTTCCGCGGTCCCTATTTTGCTCGACTCCTCTGTCTCAAGCAAGGTGGTTTTACTCTGGACCCTGATCTATGGACAGCCTTGGAAAAAGTAATCCCCATGGTCGATGAAGTACTATCTCTATAGTAGCCACATAACCCATCAGAATACTGCGTATCACGGACTACACCCGTATAGCTAGGCGCGCATGTGTGACCTGGTCTATAAAACACGTCCCTCGGCATCCCACACCTTCATTTCTACGGTGCAGAGCCATGACGGAGATCCAGATGCGACTCGCATTTTACAGCATGCCACCGTGGTGAATTCATTCACGGGTTACCGAGCGGTGGTCCGGTCCATGTTTGCAGATGGCGACGACAACGAGGGGCGACGCCAGATCCTGAACGAGTTCACAGAAGCGGTCCTCGACACAGTGCACTCGATGGGGAGGTGTGCCATCACTCACCACTACTGGACTATGACAGCCATCCTTGATGCTCGGGCTATGGACCACGAGCGCTCACGCCGGAACCAGCGACGGCTGGTTGGCCTGACAATAGTCTGTGCCCTATTGACCCTGGCGCTGTGGCATTGACAGTGGGACTATAAATACGAGGGTCAGACAGAGTGTGTGTCATTCACCGTTCGACATTGGAGCAAGCATGTCACCCGACCTACGAGCCATCCTGCCCCTTACACCCCAGGTGGGGTTACACGTCTATGAAAATAAAGTCACCCTCGTGGAAGACCGTGGAGATATTTGCTGGTCGCCCGCTGAGACCGTATCGAATACGGTGACGCTACACCGTGACGGCTGGACCAAATTTAAACGGGTGTTGAGCGGTGAGCTCGATGGACACCTCATCCACATAGACAATGCCATCTACGTATACCGTGGACCTTTCTTTGCACGCCTGGGCCGCTACCAAGATCCTACGCGAAGCTTCACCCTAGACCCCCATCTGTGGACAGCCTTGGAGAAAGTGGTGCCTATTGTGGACCAGCTCTTTACACCGGACGAACGGTCATCAGACCAGTTGGGGTGGGCTCGTGCTATTGAGGACGCGCTGGCTCAACCCAATGAGCAACTGTCTAGTCATGAACCAGACGACGAGGCTATAGACTATCCGGCTGAACTGAGTCAACCAACACAACGGTGGTAGAAACTTGTTATAAATAAACCATACTCTCCGGGTCCATCATCATTGTGTCACCATGAAGCGCTGGGAGAAGGTGTTGGATAACTTATACTACAGTCCCGACAGTCCGGCGGCCTATAGTGCATTGTCGGCTCTCTATCGAGCGGCCAAACCCCAGGGGATACAACGTGCTCAAGTCCGAGATTGGTTAAGAAAACAAGACACCTATACCTTACATCGAGCTGTCCGTCGCCATTTTCTACGGAACCGGGTCATCGTGGGAGGAATAGATGCCCAGTGGCAAGCGGATTTGGTCGATATGAGCGCCTTTGCCAAACACAATGATGGGAATCGGTATATCTTGACGTGCATCGATATCCTATCCAAGTATGCGTGGGTGGTACCCATCCGGACGAAAACGGGGGCGAATCTCATAGCGGCGTTCAAAGACATCTTCAAGACCGGGCGCAAACCTTTGTATTTGCAAACCGACGAAGGCACGGAATTCCTCAACAGACCGTTCCAAGCCTTTCTCAAGAAACAGAAGGTCTTCTTCTTCCATACGTACAACGAGACCAAGGCGTCCGTGGTGGAAAGGTTCAACAGGACATTTAAAGGTCGCATGTATAAATATTTCACCTATAAGAATACAAGGCGGTACATCGATGTTCTCCCGAAACTGGTGAGGGGTTACAATCGAGCCTATCATCGAAGTATACAGAGAGCCCCCATTACCGTGACCCAACGCAATGAAGTCCAAGTCCGGCGTGTCTTGTACCCCAGGCCATCGCAGCGAACGACGAAGGAGATGTTCAAGGTCGGGGACCCTGTACGGATCAGTAAAGTCAAGGGCAAGTTCGAGAAAAGTTACTTGCCCAACTGGAGCGATGAGCACTTCCTGATTAAACGGCGCCTACCCCGACAGCGGCGAGTCTATGAACTGGAAGATCTTCAAGGGGAACCGTTGCTAGGCACGTTTTACGAGATGGAATTACAGCCTGTCGTAAAATCACAGCAAGACTACTACACGGTGGAGCAGATTTTGAAAACGGAACGTCGACGTGGGAAACTGTTTCATTTCGTCAAATGGCAAGGCTGGCCCAGTTCCTTCAATTCCTGGGTCGCTGCCAACCAGGTGAAACGGCTATAAAGCCAGACACCACTGCCGTCATCCTTCATTCCACGGTCGACCATGAACACGGTGCAACCGTCTCTGAACACAGTGTCTTCCAAAACGCGCAAAGCGCAAGTGGGCTTTGGGGTGATAGTGCTAACCCTGCTGAGTGTGTTGTACGGAGTTGTGTTTTACGACGTAGCCTATGTCAGTACGTTACTTAACCAACTGAGAACACCAGCCATCAGTGAAACCGGTCTACAGAGAGCACCAGTCGTATCGAGCCCAGTCACCACCACCTCCACACCCCGTGTACAAGCCACAACGAGCTCCACACCAACGCCAAGTACACCTACTACGTCTCAAGACCCACCGGATTTCATACCTCACAGTGAACCGACAACGACGACCCACGTTGTACCCATCATCACCATCATCATCCCTGAACGTGAACAGACAACGCCAACCGACGTTGTACCCACCACCACCACTCCAGTTCACTCGTACCAAATTTACAAGAGCGGGTTACCACGACAGCGGATACACCTCCAACCATGGACCCTCGGTGGCAGCATCCCTTCACCTGCGTCATCGCAGGACCGACGGGCTCCGGCAAAACGCACTTCGTCAGGAAGCTCCTTCAACACGCCGACAGCATGATCACTCCACCCATTGCCAGAGTCGTGTGGTGTTACGGAGAATGGCAGGAAGCGTATGCATGCCCCCCCACAATGTTCGTGGAAGGCCTACCTAACCTGGCCGATTTGGAACCCGACACCTTGGTGGTTCTGGATGATCTCATGGCGGAGACGGATGCGCGGGTCACCCAACTCTTTACCAAAGGCAGCCATCATCGACGGCTCAGCATCATCTACATTGTGCAGAATCTGTTCAGTAAAAACAAAGAACATCGGAACATCAGCTTAAATGCCCACTACATGGTGGTCTTCAAAAACCCGAGAGATACCACTCAACTGCTGCACCTGGCGAGACAGATGTATCCCGGCCGCACACCGTTTGCATTGGAAGCCTTTAAAGATGCCACAACCCCTCAGCACGGGTATATGCTCTTCGACCTCAAGCAAGCCACCCCCGACCACCTTCGACTACGGACCGGCATCTTTCCCGGAGAGACTCACCACGTGTACATGCAAAAAGAATGTAAACACACCTACAGTGGCTCCCCCAGCTGGGGTGTGTGTGTTTTGATGATGGGGATAATAAAAAAGAATGAATACCACAGCAGGGTTGATTTTTTGTCTCTGAAGTAGATAAAAAGAGCAGAGTTGTGGGTTCTAGCATTAGTTGTACAGGATGTCTGCGCGAGTACGGAAGCACGCTCCCACGCTCCGTGTATTGAAGACAGCCCCACCCGAGTTGGTGCGAACCATTGTACGCGGTGCAGACCCTGCTCTCGTGTGCTGTCTGTGCGAGATTGGACTCAATATCTTAAAAGGCAACGTACCACTGACTCCGGCTCAGAAGACCAAGTTGACCAAGCATAAGACAGGTCTCCGAACCTTAGTCCAGAAGCGAGTTTCTCAAACACAAAAGAAAAAGGTGTTACAGAAAGGTGGATTTCTCGGGGCCATCTTAGCACCGTTGGCCGCTTCCGTGTTGGGTCCAGTATTGGGTGGACTCTTCGGCCGACAATGAACCACACGAAAAAAATGGTCCTCGTCGAACCTCGGCTCCTGCAAAACCTCCAATCGCCCTACCCTGTCCCACCTACGGTGAAGACGATAAACACCCTCGATGGAGAGACGCAACAGATCCTACAGAGACCGGGGTTAAGCGACAGTGAGAAAGTACAACGGTACAATGAGACGCTTCAGCGGTACATGACGTTCATGGACCAATACAAAACCCTCTCTACTCCAGCACCACTACCACCACCATCACGTGACAGACCGCCGACCTCAGCACCGTTCCAACAGCCGGGTGGGGTACCACCCACAGCCCCACAGTGGGTGGAAGACGAAGTCCTGAAGAGTGTACCTGCCTCGTTCAAGAAACAAGCTGGCCTGGTATTACAACGGATGAAACAGAATCCTAACATGACTTGGAATGATAAAGGCGAACTCCTGGTACAGAATCAGGTGATCCCGGGGACCCACATGACGGATTTAGTGAATGATATGATGCGTCAACGCAGGTCGCACACGGATCCTCGAGGATGGGAGGTCTTCGCTCAAGGCTTGAAAGACATGCATGTACCACAGGAATTGGTGGGGAACCCCCACCGCTGGGCCTTTATGCAGCGAACCCAGCAATCGCCGAGCGGTCCACTACCTTCTTGGGAAGCCGACTGGGAACCGGAGTCACCCCCCAAAACTCCACCACCACCACAACGGGCACCTTCTTTTCAAACCTTTAAAAAACCACCCTCGATCAGGACACCCCACATCTCCAGAGCCGTGACACGTAGCAAGTCAACGCGACGAACACGACGCCGGACACAACCGCCCAAGGCCTGGAACACCTATTAAAACCAACAGCAGCAGCAGGACAGCTCAGTCGCCATGTTTTACCTCACCCTACCCAGTAACAGTTCGCTGGATGTGTTTCCTGACAACACCGTGGCCAAGTATGTGACTCAATTACCACAACCGTTACATTTACCTGGCCGGTGGGAATGTGGACTGGTGGATATTCAGTACCCTTACTCATGGTACAACGTGCGAGCCAATAAAGTGTGGTACGAGGTGACCTACGAAGGCAAAAACACCCGACTCACCCTGCCCGAAGGCCAATACGATACCCCCAAGGAGTTCATGGGTGGGCTGACAAGACTGTTGCATTATAAGGCTCTACGGGAGGTCACGAATACTTCAAAACCCATCAAAGCCTATCCCTTCAAGAATCACGTGGACTTCGATTACAATTCACACAACGACAAGGCACAGCTTATCGTCTCCGCCAAGGCGAGTGTCGTACTGAGTCCTATCCTACAGCAAATGCTGGGTTTCGATCTAGAACACCATGGCGAGATGCCGATGGATATGAAGTCGGGTATGTACGGACTCTACGTCTACTCGGACGTGGTGGACAACCACATCGTGGGCGATATCAACACACCTCTGTTACGGGTAGTCCCCATTAAAAAGACGTATGGAGGTCAAGTCACCCACAGTTTCACCCACATGCTCTACTTGCCTGTACGACAAACTGACATCAACACGATCACGGTGGATATAAGAGATGACACGGGACGACCGGTGGCATTCGAACGCGGGAAAGTGGTGCTGACACTTCATTTTCGACAAGCACGTGCTCCCCACTTTGCATAATGAAAGTACCTTACGAGTGCAATGCACGCAGCTATATGGACTATTATGCCCAACAGGCCGGGGATCGCTTTCCGGTCTTTAGCGGTGCACGCATGCAACGAGGACATGGACTGGGGAACATACTCGGCAGCATCGTCAAAACGTTCCTGCCCTTGGTGACGCGTAGGGGTGAAAGCAATGGGCAAACAAGCGGTACGCAGTGGACTGCAAGTGGCCGGTGATGTCTTGGGGGGTACGGCACCCAAAGAATCCTTGAAACGGCGGGCCAAAGAAGCGGGAGGCGTCTTGGTGGCCAAAGCACAGCGCACCGTAGGGAATAAAAGAGCTGCCCCACCGAGACCACGCACCAGTCGACGACCGACCCAGCGACGACGCACATCGAAGACAAAGGATATCTTTTCTTAAACATGTCCTTGATCCACGCCGAGTCTTGCCCCTCCACCAACAGTGAATTTGATTTGTGGACCGTGCCGCCCACACAGACCAGTGCCGAACAAGGATTATGGGTGGAGCATCTCCCGCTCTCCAGCATCAACGAAACCGGGCCCATCGAGTTCACCATCAGTAATGCGGATACGGCCTATGTGGATTTAGCCCAGACCCACTTGTATGTGAAAGCCAAGGTGGTCAATGGGGATGGCACCAGAATCGGCCAAGCTGCAACGGTGGGCCCGACGAATCTCTGGCTGCACTCGATGTTTTAACAGGTGGATATTTTTTTCAGCGACAAACTCATCAGTGACTCCACCAACACGTACCCGTACCGAGCCTACATCGAGACCCTGTTGTCGTATGGCCGAGAGGCTAAAAAGTCTCAGCTGACAGCCGCTTTATTCTACCAGGACACACCCGAGCACATGGACACGGTGGACAATGGAGGATATAACAAACGGAAGGCTTTCACTGCGAACGGTGCCTCGGTGGATATGATGGGTCGGCTGCACTCAGACATGTTCATGCAAGACCGGTACCTCTTGAACAAGATCCCCATCAAAATCCGACTGATACGGGCGCCTCCGACCTTCGCCTTGATGGCCACTAACGTAGACGGGCATGCAGCGGACAATAAGATTGTCATCCAAGAGGCAGTGCTGTATGTCCGAAAGGTGAAACCGAATCCAGCCGTTCAATTGGGACACATGAAAGCCTTGGAAACAAAACCAGCCCAGTACCCTATCCGACGTGTACAAACCAAAGTGTTCTCTGTGCCTGCTGGAAATATGGGCGCCAACAAAGAAAACCTGTTCCTGGGGGAACTACCCAAGCGATTGATCCTGGCCTGTGTGGAAAATACCAGTTTCAGCGGAGCCTACCCAGAGAATCCGTTTGACTTTCAACATTTCGGCATCAATTTTGTGGCCCTGCATGTGGATGGACAACAGGTGCCAGCCACGGCCTTAACACCGAACTTTGGGCGGAGGAATTTCATTCGAGCCTATCAGAGCCTGTTTACAGCCACCGGTCAAATCAACCAGGACGAAGGGAATTTCATCAGTCGGGAGCACTACGCGAACGGATACACGTTGTTCTGTTTCGATCTGACCCCCACCTTAGAGAACGACCATCAGCTGGCCCTGGCCAAGCAAGGCAATTTACGGTTGGAAATCCACTTTGCACGAGCCCTGGCGACCACTGTCAATGTGATCCGCTACGCCGAGTTTGACAACATCATTCAAGTGGACAAGGCGCGCAACGTGCTGTGTGACTTCTCCACCTAACATGGATACAGACCAGATAACCACCGTGCTGGGGAATGACCCAGGGACACGTAGGGTCTTTCAAGGGGTGTTCGCCCGAGATGTGTTTCCATTAGACCGTATGTATCCTGCTGCTTACGTTCTCAACACGGACCCGATGGATCGGCCCGGTGAATACTGGGTGGCCGTGTACTTGACAGAACAGCAGGGCGAATACTTTGATCCGTACGGCCTACCACCCCTCCATCCCGATTTAACAGACTTCATGGATCAAGGCACAGAGACGTGGTGTTGGAATACTAAAACGTTGCAAAGCCTGGACAGTATGGTGTGCGGACAATATTGCTTGTTTTACCTGTACCATCGATGCCGGGGAAGACCCTTATCTACCATCGTCCACATGTTTGACGAGTACCCCAAGGCCGAGGACCGCGATGTACTCGTCTATGACTGGGCTGCCTATCATTTCAATGTACAAGTCCCGTTCTGGGCTTGAATTCTTTCAATGTACACACGCCCCCTGTTCTGGGCTTAAGTTTACAAGCCCCCTGTTCTGGGCTTCAGTTCTTCCAATGTACAAGCCCCCTGTTCTGGGCTTCAGTTTACAAGCCCCTTGTTCTGGGTTTCAGTTTTCACGTGGTTGTTCTCACGTTGTTGTTGTTCACTGAATAAAAAATGAGATCTCTCCAAAAAAACCCTGTCTTCTGTGTTTTATTCATAATGCATCTGGAGATTCAGTCAAACTGAAATCAGTGGTGTAGGATGGGGCCAAAATATAACCCACCAAGGTTAGAATGCAAGCGCACTATAGTAAAAATAGAGAGCCAATGAAATCAGCCCACAGACCAAGTACGTGTATTTGGTCTAGGTTTGGAGCGGGCATTTCATTGAGGTACGTGTATACGGTGAGTGAAGACTCGTCCAACACGTATAGATTATGACTATAAGTTCTATGTATTCTCCGAACCTTGCCGAAAGGGAGACCGTTTGACCTGGAGATGACCTTTGACCTTTTCATCCGCGCGCGCGAACTGCCGGTGATGACGCGCACTTCCGGAGAACCCCCGCGCGCGCGCGCTGCGGCCAGGGCGGGCCAGGCCGGGCCAGGCCAGTGGAAAGGTCCCGGAGGTTGAACATCCGAACGTCTAAGGACGTCTCTTTCAGTGCTCGGGATGTGACCCATCAATACCCAGCAACCCAACATAGGTGTTAAGACCATGATATAACCTGCTCGGAACATGGTTAGTACGAATGTTTCGGTGGTGGTGGTGTTCAATTAAAAACTGCACGAAAACCCAAGTGAAGTTCGAATATTTATTAAGGTGAACATTTTAAGAATGTATGTACAAGTATATAAGAACGTTGCAAACAAGAATTGAGGTGAACGTATGTATAGAGAGAAAGAAATCACAGTGGAGTATATAACAGTTAGACCGAGTCATCGCACTGACGTATATCGAGTACTTATTCAATAGAATGACAAACAAGTTCATGGTGTAATGTATATATAGAGAGTAATTTAGAGTCCAAATATGTATGTCCATTAGAAAAGTTCAGGTATAATATATGTTCACAAGTCCAGGTAAGTGGTACTGATGCCATCGGGAAGAACTTTCCGTTTCGGGTAG
>JAVTVY010055061.1:0-30233 GCA_036873755.1 Hanleya hanleyi | reverse complement strand
CCCCACATTTAACCCCAAATGGATTTTAACCCCACTTTTACCCCAACTCGATTTTAACCCCACGTTTATAACCCCTTTTCGATTTTAACCCCACTTTTACCCCCAATTCCATTTTAACCCCACATTTGATTTTAACCTCACTTTTAACCCCAATTCATTTCAACCCCACTAATAGGGGTAAGAGATAGAATACGAAGATGAAAACCTTGCAAATGAAAACCTGGGGTTAAAAATGGGGTTAAAAACGGGGTTAAAAACGGTGCTTAAAATACTATGTTTGAAAGCAAAATTGGATTACACAATGATAGAAACTGATTTTTATGATTTTCTGATACCAATTTTATGTAGATAAGGAATTAGGTCTTTCCATTTCCGATGGAATAGACCTATTGTTATTCTGTTGTGTTTGCAATAAAATTAATGTCGTGTTACATGACGGGACTGGCTCATTTTTGAAAACATTATAACTCTTGAACCGCAATAGATGCGAACTTCTAATTTGTTGCCTGATACTTCCAAGAATGAGTTCTTTCGTTGGCGTTGATTCCGTATTTCTTGATACAAATGCAATTATGGGACCAATTCTGCTTCATGTCATATGACCATCGATATTTGGGGTCATTTTGTCGGGAAGAAAAACAGTTTGTGAGAAGCACATTCTCCAGGCGATCAAATCTCAAGCTTAACTTGCTCCATTCAAGCCATTGTTTGGACTCCAGGGATGATTTTCTAAACACATTTCAATGTACTAACATTTTCGGATCGATGAAGGAGCCGTCTAGGGCCCAAATATAGCTCAGAAATGTGTTCAGTGTGAAGAAATGTAGTTATTTATAAATGCCCTAGAGTAACACCCCTAGAGACCCGCTTCATTGCTGTGTAATATAAAATTCAGGTGTTGGACAGTCCACGCAGATATTGACATATGTTATCATTACCTGTAAATTGAATGGATAATTCATTGTCGTCCTAAATAGAGAGCGTCTTTCGTTGTGCAAGTTGTGGCTGCTTTATCCCGATAAAGAGCGTTTGTATAATAGGACGCCAATATTTCCGAAGTATGTGTGTGTTAGAACTATGTAAGAAATATGTTACCCAGGTGGAACATTTGAATATATGGTGAATTGCGGTTTGGACATTTGCATGACTTTAATATCCCGAGCGTTGACAGAATGCTGCGGTGGTAAAATAATATATATAGTACGGTGCCTCGGACGGTACGGGAAAACGAATACCGATCGGGGAGGATATTCTACGGATTCAGCTCTGTGGTTTACTATGTCAGAACGGTGATATTATTACATTCTCTTGGATAGATTCCTCTGGAGAGAAGTGTGAAATAACTTTTGGCAAAGTATAGACAGGGGTCTGTAAAACTGTGTGAGAGTGTCGGACTGTTTGGAAGTTATAGTATCTGTACATAGGCATTGGTAGGAAAGTGTGGACTACGAGTACTCGTGCGTGTAGTAAATGACAAACTGTCGGTATCGGACCAAGCGGCTATTAAGATAATCGCGTGTGTGTGATATTCTTTCGGATTTACCTGTTCAAGGCAAAGATACAGAACAGGTACAGTGACATTTTGTGTATTGTTGACTTTAATGAAATTTAAATGTACTGACCTACAGGACGTAGAAAGAAATAACAGAACACAACCTATGATTTGAACAGAATATTTTATTTGATTTATTACACAATTGACATTACGCACATATACTGGTGAGAATAGTGAATCAAGGAACGTCGGGTATTATTGTATACGTTAAAAATACGCTGATAGAATTTCAGATATATTTGTGAACATATATTCTCAAGACGGAGTATGAAACCGAATACATTTCGTTTGTATATGTATATATGTTATTTATTTATTTATATATGCTTATTAAATGTTTTTGCAACATAATGGATGGTCTGTTTTGACTGAAGGACTTAGAGCAAAACGTCTAGATTAGTCTAAATTAATATTCAATCTATGACATTCAACAGCTGCCGCTTACCAATATAAGCAGGTTTGTGAGAAGAAAAAACGCAATAAAATACTGTAAGGTAGCAACAAGCAATGTGAAAAAACGTGTCTGCGTGTAAATCGACCAAAACAATAATCATTTATAAGGAAACCAAAACTTCCCTAGACGTTTATCCCAACTAACCTACAATTTTGTTGTACATTCATGCTAAATTAATCACTTTAGCAAATTTTCGCTAGACGTTTACCTCGACTAACAATTAGTTTTGTTGTACATTGAAGCTAAATTAATCACTTTAGCAAATTTTCGCTAGACGTTGACCCCAATTTTGTTGTAATTTCACGCCAAAATAAATGACTTTAGCAAAATTTCGCTAGACGTTTATCCCTACTAACCAACAATTGTATTGTTCATCATGCCAAAATAGTCACTAGCAAATTTTCGCTAGACGTTTTCAGTTTTGTTGTACATTCATGCTAAATTAATCACTTTAGCAAATTTTCGCTAGACGTTGACCTCGACTGAACAACAATTTTGCTGTACATTCATGCTAAATTTTAGCCAGTTTTCGCTATAGACTTTCACTTCGTTTAACCAAGTTTGTTTGCATTCATTACACATTACATGTTCAGCAAGTTTTGAACTAGAGGTTTGTACCGAATAACCAACAATGTCTTTATACAACCATGCCAATTAACTAGCAAATTTTAACCCCACTTTTATTTTAACCGCAGTTTTAGCCCCAATACGATTTTAACCCCACATTTAACCCCAATTCGATTTTAACCCCACTTTTTATTTTAACCCCACTTTAAACCCCAAATCGATTCTAACCCCACTTTTAACCCCAAATCGATTTAAACCCCACTTTAAACCCCAAATCGATTTTAACCCAACTTTTAACCCCAAATCGATTTTAACCCCACTTTTAACCCCAAATGGATTTTAACCCCACTTTTAACCCCAAATGGATTTTAACCCCACTTTTAACCCCAAATCTGTTTTAACCCCAATTTTAACCTCAAATGGATTTTAACCCCACTTTCACCCCAAATCGATTTTAACCTCACGTTTATAACCCCTTTTCGATTTTAACCCCACTTTTAATCCCAATTCCATTTTAACCCCACTTTTTATTTTAACCCCACTTTGAACCCTAACCCTAACCCTAACCCTAACCCTATTTATATATGCTTATTAAATGTTTTTGCAACATAATGGATGGTCTGTTTTGACTGAAGGACTTAGAGGAATACGTCTAGATTAGTCTAAATTAATATTCAATCTATGACATTCAACAGCTGCCGCTTACCAATATAAGCAGGTTTGTGAGAAGAAAAAAACGCAATAAAATACTGTAAGGTAGTAACAAGCAATGTGAAAAAACGTGTCTGCGTGTAAATCGACCAAAACAATAATCATTTATAAGGAAACCAAAACTTCCCTAGACGTTTATCCCAACTAACCTACAATTTTGTTGTACATTCATGCTAAATTAACCACTTCAGCAAATTTTCGCTAGACGTTTACCTCGACTAACAATTAGTTTTGTTGTACATTCAAGCTAAATTAATCACTTTAGCAAATTTTCGCTAGACGTTGACCCCAATTTTGTTGTAATTTCACGCCAAAATAAATGACTTTAGCAAAATTTCGCTAGACGTTTATCCCTAACCAACAATTGTATCGTTCATAATGCCAAAATAGTCACTAGCAAAATTTTCGCTAGACGTTTTCAGTTTTGTTGTACATTCATGCTAAATTAATCACTTTAGCAAATTTTCGCTAGACGTTGACCTCGACTGAACAACAATTTTGCTGTACATTCATGCTAAATTTTAGCCAGTTTTCGCTATAGACATTCACTTCGTCTAACCAAGTTTGTTTGCATTCATTACACATTACATGTTCAGCAAGTTTTGAACTAGACGTTTGTACCGAATAACCAACAATGTCTTTATACAACCATGCCAATTAACTAGCAAATTTTAACCCCACTTTTATTTTAACCGCAGTTTTAGCCCCAATACGATTTTAACCCCACATTTAAACCCAATTCGATTTTAACCCCACTTTTTATTTTAACCCCACTTTAAACCCCAAATCGATTCTAACCCCACTTTTAACCCCAAATCGATTTAAACCCCACTTTAAACCCCAAATCGATTTTAACCCCACTTTTAACCCCAAATCGATTTTAACTCCACTTTTAACCCCAAATGGATTTTAACCCCACTTTTAACCCCAAATCTGTTTTAACCCCACTTTTAACCCCAAATGGATTTTAACCCCACTTTTACCCCAACTCGATTTTAACCCCACGTTTATAACCCCTTTTCGATTTTAACCCCACTTTTAACCCCAATTCCATTTTAACCCCACTTTTATTTTAACCTCACTTTTAACCCCAATTCATTTCAACCCCACTAATAGGGTAAGAGATAGAATACGAAGATGAAAACCTTGCAAATGAAAACCTGGGGTTAAAAATGGGGTTAAAAACGGGGTTAAAAACGGTGCTTAATATACTATGTTTGAAAGCAAAATTGGATTACACAATGATAGAAACTGATTTTTATGATTTCCCGATACCAATTTTATGTAGGTAAGGAATTAGGTCTTTCCATTTCCGATGGAATAGACCTATTGTTATTCTGTTGTGTTTGCAATAAAATTAATGTCGTGTTACATGACGGGACTGGCTCATTTTTGAAAACATTATAACTCTTGAACCGCAATAGATGCGAACTTCTAATTTGTTGCCTGATACTTCCAAAAATGAATTCTTTCGTTGACGATGATTCCGTATTTCTTGATACAAATGCAATTATGGGATCAATTCTGCTTCATGTCACATGACCATCGATATTTGGGGTCATTTTGTCGGGAAGAAAAACAGTTTGTGAGAAGCACATTCTCCAGGCGATCAAATCTCAAGCTTAACTTGCTCCATTCAAGCCATTGTTTGGACTCCAGGGGCGATTTTCTAAACACATTTCAATGTACTAACATTTTCGGATGAAGGAGCCGTCTAGGGCCCAAATATAGCTCAGAAATGTGTTCAGTGTGAAGAAATGTAGTTATTTATAAATGCCCTAGAGTAACACCCCTAGAGACCCGCTTCATTGCTGTGTAATATAAAATTCAGGTGTTGGACAGTCCACGCAGATATTGACATATGTTATCATTACCTGTAAATTGAATGGATAATTTGTGTCGTCCTAAATAGAGAGCGTCTTTCGTTGTGCAAGTTGTGGCTACTTTATCCCGATAAAAGAGCGTTGTATAATAGGACGCCAATATTTCCGAAGTATGTGTAATGTGTTAGAACTATGTAAATATATTCTGGGTGGAACATTTGAATATATGGTGAATTGCGATTTGGACATTTGCATGACTTTAATATCCCGAGCGTTGACAGAATGCTGCGGTGGTAAAATAATATATATAGTACGGTGCCTCGAACGGTACGGGGAAACGAATACCGATCGGGGAGGATATTCTACGGATTCAGCTCTGTAGTTTACTATGTCAGAACAGTGATATTATTACATTCTCTTGGATAGATTCCTCTGGAGAGAAGTGTAAAATAACTTTTGGCAAAGTATAGACAGGGTTCTGTAAAACTGTGTGAGATTGTCGGACTGTTTGGAAGTTATAGTATCTGTACATAGGCATTGGTAGGAAAGTATGGACTACGAGTACTCGTGCGTGTAGTAAATGACAAACTGTCGGTATCGGACCAAGCGGCTATTAAGATAATCGCGTGTGTGTGATATTCTTTCGGATTTACCTGTTCAAGGCAAAGATATAGAACAGGTACAGTGACATTTTGTGTCTTGTTGACTTTAATGAAATTTAAATGTATTGACCTACAGGACGTAGAAAGAAATAACAGAACACAACCTATGATTTGAACAGAATATTTTATTTGATTTATTACACAATTGACATTACGCACATATACTGGTGAGAATAGTGAATCAAGGAACGTCGGGTATTATTGTATACGTTAAAAATACGCTGATAGGGTTTCAGATATATTTGCGAACATATATTCTCAAGACGGAGTATGAAACCGAATACATTTCATTTGTATATGTATATATGTTATTTATTTATTTATATATGCTTATTAAATGTTTTTGCAACATAATGGATGGTCTGTTTTGACTGAAGGACTTAGAGCAATACGTCTAGATTAGTCTAAATTAATATTCAATCTATGACATTCAACAGCTGCCGCTTACCAATATAAGCAGGTTTGTGAGAAGAAAAAAACGCAATAAAATACTGTAAGGTAGTAACAAGCAATGTGAAAAAACGTGTCTGTGTGTAAATCGACCAAAACAATAATCATTTATAAGGAAACCAAAACTTCCCTAGACGTTTATCCCAACTAACCTACAATTTTGTTGTACATTCATGCTAAATTAACCACTTCAGCAAATTTTCGCTAGACGTTTACCTCGACTAACAATTAGTTTTGTTGTACATTCAAGCTAAATTAATCACTTTAGCAAATTTTCGCTAGACGTTGACCCCAATTTTGTTGTAATTTCACGCCAAAATAAATGACTTTAGCAAAATTTCGCTAGACGTTTATCCCTACTAACCTACAATTGTATTGTTCATCATGCCAAAATAGTCACTAGCAAATTTTCGCTAGACGTTTTCAGTTTTGTTGTACATTCATGCTAAATTAATCACATTAGCAAATTTTCGCTAGACATTTATCCGACTAACAATTAGTTTTGTTGTACATTCAAGCTAAATTAATCACTTTAACAAATTTTCGCTAGACGTTGACCTCGACTGAACAACAATTTTGCTGTACATTCGTGCTAAATTTTAGCCAGTTTTCGCTATAGACATTCACTTCGTTTAACCAAGTTTGTTTGCATTCATTACACATTACATGTTCAGCAAGTTTTGAACTAGACGTTTGTACCGAATAACCAACAATGTCTTTATACAACCATGCCAATTAACTAGCAAATTTTAACCCCACTTTTATTTTAACCGCAGTTTTAGCCCCAATACGATTTTAACCCCACATTTAACCCCAATTCGATTTTAACCCCACTTTTTATTTTAACCCCACTTTAAACCCCAAATCGATTCTAACCCCACTTTTAAACCCAAATCGATTTAAACCCCACTTTAAACCCCAAATCGATTTTAACCCCACTTTTAACCCCAAATGGATTTTAACCCCACTTTTAACCCCAAATGGATTTTAACCCCACTTTTAACCCCAAATGGATTTTAACCCCACTTTTAACCCCAAATCGATTTTAACCCCACTTTTAACCCCAAATGGATTTTAACCCCACTTTTAACCCCAAATCGATTTTAACCCCACTTTTAAACCCAAATCGATTTTAACCCCACGTTTAACCCCAAATCGATTTTAACCCCACGTTTATAACCCCTTTTCGATTTTAACCCCACTTTTAACCCCAATTCCATTTTAACCCCACTTTTTATTTTAACCCCACTTTTACCCCCAATTCATTTCAACCCCACTAATAGGGGTAAGAGATAGAATACGAAGATGAAAACCTTGCAAATGAAAACCTGGGGTTAAAAATGGGGTTAAAAACGGTGCTTAATATACTATGTTTGAAAGCAAAATTGGATTACACAATGATAGAAACTGATTTTTATGATTTCCCGATACCAATTTGATGTAGATAAGGAATTAGGTCTTTCTATTTCCGATGGAATAGACCTATTGTTATTCTGTTGTGTTTGCAATAAAATTAATGTCGTGTTACATGACGGGACTGGCT
Source organism: Hanleya hanleyi (assembly GCA_036873755.1). Taxonomy (NCBI): domain Eukaryota; kingdom Metazoa; phylum Mollusca; class Polyplacophora; order Lepidopleurida; family Hanleyidae; genus Hanleya; species Hanleya hanleyi. The sequence continues at coordinate 22,468 of JAVTVY010055061.1, read as the reverse complement.
CATTTTTGAAAACATTATAACTCTTGAACCGCAATAGATGCGAACTTCTAATTTGTTGCCTGATACTTCCAAGAATGAATTCTTTCGTTGACGATGATTCCGTATTTCTTGATACAAATGCAATTATGGGACCAATTCTGCTTCATGTCACATGACCATCGATATTTGGGGTCATTTTGTCGGGAAGAAAACAGTTTGTGAGAAGCACATTCTCCAGGCGATCAAATCTCAAGCTTAACTTGCTCCATTCAAGCCATTGTTTGGACTCCAGGGACGATTTTCTAAACACATTTCAATGTACTAACATTTTCGGATCGATGAAGGAGCCGTCTAGGGCCCAAATATAGCTCAGAAATGTGTTCAGTGTGAAGAAATGTAGTTATTTATAAATGCCCTAGAGTAACACCCCTAGAGACCCGCTTCATTGCTGTGTAATATAAAATTCAGGTGTTGGACAGTCCACGCAGATATTGACATATGTTATCATTACCTGTAAATTGAATGGATAATTCGTGTCGTCCTAAATAGAGAGCGTCTTTCGTTGTGCAAGTTGTGGCTACTTTATCCCGATAAAAGAGCATTGTATAATAGGACGCCAATATTTCCGAAGTATGTGTAATGTGTTAGAACTATGTAAATATATTCTGGGTGGAACATTTGAATATATGGTGAATTGCGGTTTGGACATTTGCATGACTTTAATATCCCGAGCGTTGACAGAATGCTGCGGTGGTAAAATAATATATATAGTACGGTGCCTCGAACGGTACGGGGAAACGAATACCGATCGGGGAGGATATTCTACGGATTCAGCTCTGTAGTTTACTATGTCAGAACGGTGATATTATTACATTCTCTTGGATAGATTCCTCTGGAGAGAAGTGTGAAATAACTTTTGGCAAAGTATAGACAGGGGTCTGTAAAACTGTGTGAGAGTGTCGGACTGTTTGGAAGTTATAGTATCTGTACATAGGCATTGGTAGGAAAGTATGGACTACGAGTACTCGTGCGTGTAGTAAATGACAAACTGTCGGTATCGGACCAAGCGGCTATTAAGATAATCGCGTGTGTGTGATATTCTTTCGGATTTACCTGTTCAAGGCAAAGATACAGAACAGGTACAGTGACATTTTGTGTCTTGTTGACTTTAATGAAATTTAAATGTATTGACCTATAGGACGTAGAAAGAAATAACAGAACACAACCTATGATTTGAACAGAATATTTTATTTGATTTATTACACAATTGACATTACGCACATATACTGGTGAGAATAGTGAATCAAGGAACGTCGGGTATTATTGTATACGTTAAAAATACGCTGATAGGGTTTCAGATATATTTGTGAACATATATTCTCAAGACGGAGTATGAAACCGAATACATTTCATTTGTATATGTATATATGTTATTTATTTATTTATATATGCTTATTAAATGTTTTTGCAACATAATGGATGGTCTGTTTAGGGTTAGGGTTAGGGTTAGGGGTTAGGGTTAGGGTTAGGGGTTAGGGGGTTAGGGTTAGGGGTTAGGGTTAGGGGGTTAGGGTTAGGGTTAGGGTTAGGGGTTAGGGTTAGGGGGTTAGGGTTAGGGTTAGGGGGTTAGGGTTAGGTAATAGAGAAGAAAGCGAGTATGAACCATCTGCTCACGAACCAAGGGTATTCTGCCATACATACATATGCATTTGATCTTAGCGTTTTTAGCTCACAATCACCAGATGGTGGGCTGTTCAAATCACCTTTCGGCCGTCGTCCGTGGTCCGTCGTCCGTGGTCCGTCGTTTGCCCGTCCATCGTCCGTCCGTCCGTCCGTCAATCCGCCCGTCCGTCATTAAACAATTATTGTTATCGCGATCTCTCCTGAACTACTGGTCCCTAGCCCACAATGGATGCGAACTTCTAATTTGTTGCTTGGTACTTCCAAGAATGAGTTCTTTCGTTGACAATGATCCCGTATTTCTTGATACAAATGCAATTATGGGACTAATTCTGCTTCATGCCACATGACCATCGATATTTGGGGTCATTTTGTCGGGAAGAAAAACAATCTGTAAGAGGCACAGTCTCCGGGTGACCAAAACCCAAGCTTAACTTTCCCCATTCAAGTCATTGTTTGGACTCAAGGGACAATTTAGGGTTAGGTTGGGGTAGGGTTAGGGTTAGGGTTAGGGTTAGGGTTAGGGTTAGGGGTTAGGGTTAGGGTTAGGGTTAGGGTTAGGGTTAGGGTTAGGGTTAGGGTTAGGGTTAGGGTTAGGGTTAGGGTTAGGGTTAGGGTTAGGGTTAGGGTTAGGGTTAGGGTTAGGGTTAGGGTTAGGGTTAGGGTTAGGGTTAGGGTTAGGGTTAGGGTTAGGGTTAGGGTATAGAGGTAGAATACGAAGATGAAAACCTTGCAAATGAAAACCTGGGGTTAAAAATGGGGTTAAAAACGGGATAAAAAACGGTGCTTAAAATACTATGTTTGAAAGCAAAATCGCATTACGCAATTATAGAAACTGATTTTTATGATGTCCCGACACCAATTTAATGTAGATAAGGAATTCTACATTGTTTTCCTCATTACATTTCTTTTAACATTACATCCTTCTGTAAATTTCCACTGAGTTAGCATTCAATTTACCTCTAATACATGTATTTTGACCAGAAAAAGGTACATAGATGAACAAACATATTAAATAGAAATATTGCAATTAGGTTTGCTATTTCTGAACACTTCATTGTACCGTAACATAGTGATTATATCCTAAAATTTGAAAAGAATTGGTTGGACATTAACACCAGCAGAGCAAAAAAGGAAAGGCCAGATTGTAGGGTTGAAAATATGCATTTCCTCTTAAGTTGATATAGATAAATTAATTTGGGTGATATAAATCATAAGAAATTGAGCAAAATCTTTTACTGTGAATGTTATACAATAAATTTAAAACTAGGCTGTAACATTTAATGCAGTTTGAAGCAAAATTTGCTTCTGTAGAGCCAAATAGAAAGCTCAAGTTGGCTCTTATACATGCATTTTGACCAGAAAAAAGGTACATAGTTGAACAAAGATATTAAATAGAAATATTGCAATTAGGTTTGCCATTTTTGCATAGGGTTAGGGTTAGGGTTAGGGGGTTAGGGTTAGGGGTTAGGGTTAGGGTTAGGGGGTTAGGGTTAGGGTTAGGGTTAGGGGTTAGGGGTTAGGGTTAGGGTTAGGGTTAGGGGTTAGGGGTTAGGGTATAGAGGTAGAATACGAAGATGAAAACCTTGCAAATGAAAACCTGGGGTTAAAAATGGGGTTAAAAATGGGGTTAAAAACAGTGCTTGAAATACTATGTTCGAAAGCAAAATCGGCTTACACAATGATAGAAACTGATTTGTATGATGTCCCAATACCAATTTTATGTATATAAGGAATTCTACATTGTTTTCCTCATTACATCTCTGTTAACATTACATCTTTTTGTAAATTTCTAATGAGACAGCATTCAATTTCTGCATTCAAAGACGGACCATTAATAGTAAAATGGTCTGTCTTCGAATGCAGAAATTAATTGGTGACTAAATACAAATTTACAGAAAAAATGTAGTCAATAGACAATGGGAAAAGGGTGTAAAGGTTTTGTCCACACAATCTTGGTTTTGGGAAACCATAACAATCAGTTCCTATTATTGCTTAATTCGATTTTTTAATTCGAACGAAGAGTTTTAACCCCAAGTAAAACCCCATTTATAGCATCAGCTTTTTCATTTACTAGTCTTTCAACATCGTATTATACCTCTTACCAGGGCTACCCCTATTCTCCCTTAATTCACCGAAAGAAACATCTTTGCCGTAACGCTTAACCATTATGGTGGGTGAAACACAACACAACACTTCTGCATTCCGTAATCGTACCAGTCTTGCTTATATGAAGCTGGACGAGAAAATAAAGTGTTACATATGACAAAAAATCAAGGCAGTTGGAATGAACACTACTGCACTGATGGACGCACACCACGAAGATCCACACCCTGTGCAAGCCATAATACAGTAGGCTACATCTTTCAACAGTTGGCGGAAACCTCTGCAATGGGAAAAAAGAGGATTAACAAATATCGGTCACAACATCGTTTTAACCTCACTTTAACCCGACTTTTATAACCCCTTTACGATTTTAAGCCCAAATCGATAAGCCCTTTTAACCCCTTTTTCATTTTAACCCCAGTTTTAGCCCCGAATCGATTTTAACCCCACTTTTAACCCCAGTTCGATTTTAACCCCACTTTTAAACCCAATTCGATTTTAACCCCACTTTTAATTTTAACCCTACTTTCGTTTTAACCCCAGTCGAATCGATTTTAACCCCAGTTTTAGCCCCATTTTTAACCCCAAATCGATTTTAACCCCACTTTTAACCCCAAATGTATTTTAACCCCACTTTTTAACCCCACTTTCATTTTAACCCACTTTTAACCCCTGTTCAATTTTAACCCCACTTTTATCCCCAATTCGATTTTAACCCCACTTTTAATTTTAACCCCACTTTTAACCCCACTTTCATTTTAACCCCAGTTTTAACCCCACTTTTAATTTTCCCCCCACTTTTATAACCCCTTTTCGATTTTAACCCCATTTTTATAACCCCTTTTTCGATTGAAAAAGCATGTGAAAGCATTGACAGATATAAAATGGCAAATTCCTCAAATTATACCAGCAAATAATAAACGGTAACGCTGAACACCTTGGTCAAGTCACAAATTACATTGTAAAATTAAAATCAAGCTTGCTCAGTAGAAAGCAATCCGTAAACATTTAGAGATGGGAAACTTTAGAGAATTTAGAAATTAAAAAGTGATAAACGCACACTTAAATCTTTGCTTGACATGACCCAAGACCATATGCACCAATGTAAATAAAAAAATTCTTTGCAAACACCATTACTTGCAGCCAGGAAGCAATGGCAGTATTTGTGGGGAACATATATGCATTTAGAAAGTGCACACAACAAAGCCATGATATTGCAGAAAGAATAGTATTTTCCTAACAATATCCTTTTCCCAAGAATAGGTACACAGCGCAGATTAGTATGTCCGATCATGGCAACATGGAAGTGAGAAGATGGGAATAATGGATCATGGATGCATCATGTGAAATTTGCTATGTTAAATTGGGGATAAACTCGAAACGGGACTTAAATCGATTTGGATTGAAAATGTGTTAATCGTAATCAGGTTAATACGAAGCTGCGCATCAAAAAACCCCTCGGCTCTGGGTACATTCATAATGTATTCAATTTGAACCAAGATGTCAAGTCAAGTCACAAATATACAGATTATCAAAAATTTTGCAATTAGAAATGACCCCTAAGATAAATCCAATCAGAGAAACCGGTATTCATTACATAAATTTCTTGATGCATTAATGATGTATACCAAATTTTACATCGAACATTTGAATGGTATCAGAGATAGAGATCATTAATGATTTCGCATAAATTAAAGATGGCCGCCCTTCCTTCCCGCCACTCAGAGGAACTGATGTGGTTAATCATTGAAAGTCTCTTGATACTGTTTTCCAAGTTTCGTATAGAACACTGAAATGGTATCAGAGATATACATCATTAAAGATTTTGCATAAATTAAAGATGGCCACCAAGGTTTCCGCTCAATCAGAGAAACCAGAACTGTCATTTGTCGTAAGTCTCTTGATGCATCGATGATGTATACCAAATTTTACATCGTGCACTTGAACGGTATCAGAGAACGAGATCATTAATGATTTTGCATAAATTAAAGATGGCCGCCCATCCTTCTCCCCACTCAGAGGAACTGATGTGGTTATTCATTGCAAGTCAGTTGATACATCGATGCTGTATACCAAGTTTGGTATAGAACACTTAAATTGGATCAGAAATATATATCATTAAAGATTCTGCATAAATTAAAGATGGCCGCCAAAGTTTTCGGTCAATCAGGTCCCGATTCAAAGTATCTGGATGTATCGATGATGTATACCAACTTTCATATAAAACAACTGAGTGGTAACAGAGATATGTATCATTATCGATTTCGCATAAATTAAAGATGGCCTCCAGGATTTCCAGCTAATCAGAAAGCCGGTTTGGTAATCCATTGAAAGTTGCTTGATGTATCGATGATGTATACCAACTTTCGTATTGAACAGTTGAATAGTTTCCGAGATATGAATCATTATCCATTTCGCATAAAATTAAAGATGGCCGCCAAGGTTTTCACCCAATCAGGTCCCAATTGCTGCGGCTTCTGGTCCTTGACTAGGTAAATAAGCATACCAAATTTGGAATTCTTCAGTGGAACCGTTCTCCGGTTATCTCGCTCACGTACGGACGTAAAAGACGACGACAATACCCCATGACCAAAATTGGCCGAGGGGTAAAAACTGGAGTTAAAATTCAAAAATAGGGTTAAAACGAAAATTGAGGTTAAAATCGAAAATAAGGTTAAAATGGAAATTGGATTCATATAGAAACTGGGGTTAGAGCTGGAGCTACAATAGAATTGGGGTTAAAAATGAGGTTAAAATAGAAAATGGGGTTACAAGTGGTGTTATAATGAAATAGAGGCTTAAACCCGAGTTGAATAGAATTGGGGTTAAAACAGAAATTGGGGTTAAAACAGAAATTGGGGTTAAAAGTAGGGTTAAAACAGAAATTGGGGTTAAAAGTGGGGTTAAAATCGAACTGGAGTAAAAAGTGAGGTTAAAATCAGCGTGGGGTTAAAACACGGCAGAACTGGGGTTAAAACAGAACTGAGGTTAAAAGTGGGGTTAAAACAGAAATTGGGGATAAAAGTGGGGTCAACATCGAATTGGCGTTCTAAAATAGAAATGTGGTTAAAAGTGGGGGTAAAACAGAATTGGGGTTAAAAGTGGGGTTAAAATCGAATTGGGGTTAAAACTGTGTTAAAATAGAGAATGGGGATAAAACTGGGTTGAAATCGAATTGGGGGCTAAAATAGAAATATTGTTACAAGTAAGATGAAAATTGAATTGGGGTTATAATAGAATTAGGGTTAAAATTAGGGGTAAAACAGAAATGGGGTTAAAATAGAAGTTGAGGTTACACTGGGGCAAAAAACCAAACTGGGGTTAAAAAATTGGGTTAAAATAGAACTGGGGTTATAAATGGAGTAAAAATCGAATTTGGTCAATCTTGATGATTTTCAATAGGCTTCTGCTCTGTGACCATATGCATGTGTGATGTAAGTTTGCTATCACTAGGCATAGTCATTCTTAAGATATGATGGTAATGAGAAACCGGAGACGGACGGACAGACGGATGCACTGTACATGACAGTACATCTAGAGAAAAATTGCCTGAGAAGTAACAATTGGTTGTAACTTGTTGTCCCATGTACTAAATGATTAGGCATAGCTAACAAGTTATTAAATCATTAAATGAAGATTATTCTCGGGTCACTTTTGTGGTCAAATGAGGTCAAATAATGGATCAAATAATTTATAACTTAATATTCACCATACTGTTTGTTACGAATGAGTATCCAGGTTTAATTAGTTATATGTAGTGTAGGGTTTAAGGTAGTCATGGATAACAAATTAATTATTAGAATCAAGTTTATTAAGGTGGAAAAATTAATATTATTTTGGGGTCAAATAAGGTCAAAATGGGGAAAAATTGGATATAACTTACTATCCCCCCTAAGGAAAGGGTATCAAAGCTGAATTAGTTGTATTTTGTGAATTAAAGATGTGCTATCTATGCAAATGAGAATATGGACAGCCACTCTACCATAGATAGGTCCATATGGAAAATTTGCATATAATAGCAGGGGTTATTCTAGCACAAAAAAATTTCATCTACTCAATTTGAGAATTTCATAAAACTCATTTTTCGGCGAGCACCTATAATCTAAAAAAACTCAATGTTTTCATTGTTGTCTTTTTGCACCACAACTCAATATTTCCATGGTTTTCACAGTTTCGGCTCAGAAACTCAATTATGCAAACATTTTCATTGGGGTAACAAAAAAAATATTTCAAAACCGCCAATTAAAAAGGACACTTCCATTGTACACTTTGATTCCTTCAGTAAATGCAGCCTGTAGATGTTGTATATTATGTGACCATGCAATATAGAGAAATTGTTCTAATAATTGAAACATTAGATACTGACGTCACTGGACGTAAATATTATTGCAACAGACCACCATAGAATACCATGCTTTATTTGCAGTTTACTCTGTGTAATAAAATCGTAAAAATTACAATAAATATTTTCCGACACTGTTTGCAATGGTCTTTCATTTGATGGAAACTTTACTTGAGGGTTTACGATCACTTTAAGCATTTCTTGATTCTGGGATCTATTGATTCTGGGATCTATTGACCATGACCTAAATTTTGGTACATGAAAAAAAGGTTCCTCGTAATTTCTCAATGGACTCAAAAAATCATGATTTTTAACAATTTCACTATTTTGGGGTCAGTGACCTTGACCTTTGACCTTGACCTACATTTTCGTAGGTTACACATCGTGTCCCCTAAATGTATCTACTGACACAAGAAAATGTTATTTTTAATAATTTCCTGAGTTTGGGTTCACTGACCTTTGACCTTCACATATTTTTTGGTATGCGACACTTCATTTCCCCCTATTGAATCCACTCACAAAAAATTTGAAATTATTAATGATTTTCTGATTTTCAGTCACACTGACCTTTGACCTCAACATATATATGGTATGCAACACATCGTTCCCCCCCCCCCAGGGCATCCACTCACCAAAAATTAAAACTGTAGATAGAAAACTGTCAATTATCAATGATTTCCTTATTTTAGGCAACAGTGAGCTTTGACCTCTGACCTCGACTTTTGGTACGCAACACATCGTATCCACCTAGCGTCTCCACTTACAAAAAATTGCAACTGTGGATAGAAAACGTTCACAGATATAGACCGGACATGAACATGACCAGTGACCTCTGACCTCTGACCTCGACCTTCATTTTGGTATGCGGCACATCATCTCCCGTAGGGTATTCACTCACCAAAAAATGAAACTGTAGATAGGAAACTGTCCAAGATAGACTGGACAGATGGACAGAAACCGCCATCCAATAACACGTCCGCCTTTTGGCATGCGTATAAAAAATGGACATAATGTGAAAATATGGTGTTATTCTGCTCAATTTTGTACCTTCAAAAAAAAAGTTTTCAGTTTTGATAAATGCATGCTTTAAGAAAAGATTATATCAGATAGTGATAAAATAAAAGTTTTATTTAAAAACAATATAATTTTGTTCTATTTTTTACCTCAGTTTTCACTTTAGCAACATAGAAAAGCAGGAGTTTCAGATGACCCCACAAGGCTGCCATTTTGAATTATATCTTGGGGATAGAAAAACAGATTCAAAATGGGCGTAAGATGTTAACCATATTAAGAGGGTACAAAATGGGTGCAAGATGTTAACCATATTAAGAGGGTACTCACCATGCAGCGTAATAGATGGGTCCCGTTTGGAGCCCTAATCCAGTTGTAAGTGAGAGTAACGTTTACTCAGCAGTTCCTTCATTCCATCTACGTCACTATCATTTATAGAGGAAAAATCCTTCTCCCATTGCTTTTCTCATTTCCTACAAATTCAATGAAAATTTCTGTTGATTTATTGTACAAAAATATTATAAATAAATGAATATCTGGTGGAGCAATCATCAAAATGCAAAGCCTGAAAAACAGTCAAAATGAAAGCTCGTGTGAAACACGGGCTCGTGTGAAACACGGGCGAAGAGCATTCCCCAGATAATTTTGTAACACATAATTTGGTACTCATAGGGCTTTAGATCTCCCCAATTTGGGCACACCCCCTAGGCAAGTGGGTGGAGCACATACCCCTGGAAGATGAGCGATCAGGACTAATCTCTGATAAAAGTGCCTCTGAGAAGGGATTTCGTCACCAATGGGTGAAACCCAGTGAGACAACAATTTATTTTGCGTTTCATGGACCAACCGACATTAAAAAATCTAATAAAAATAAAATTTTAAATTGCCACTTTTATATTTCCTATGAAAGTTTCCTTTTTATTCCTGATTGTATGAATTAGGCTGTTGTATTCTATCTGAAACAATACCAGCAAATAAAAATGCCAAACAACAAAAAAATACCTTTCACTGATTTTTTCACTGCAAATCAGCAAATTGTTGTTGTTGTAAAATGCTGCTAATACTACTCAGGCAAGATTGACATTCAATGTAAATCCGGAACCGTCACTGACTGTGTGATCTATCACTCTGTCATGGTACCCATATTTCGACAGTGATGCAGTATGTCAGGGCTAGGAAATGGAGGGTGTTTCAACAGCTCAGCCAATACAGCATGGTTTAAGTTACTGTTTAAGCATGAGGCTGTTGGAACACATGCAAAATTCGCTAGATTGTTCTGGAAGACAACCACAGCCACAATAAAATGATGACATTGTTTGATTTGAAGTGTATGTTGGCAGTTAACATGTGAATTAACATAGTTTTTGACCTTGAGAAAATAGGTCAACATCAGTCATATCCATAGACTTCAATTGGAGAGCCTATCTACACTCCTTTAAAAATTATTGCTAATGCTAAATTTGACCTCGATAAACAGGTGAAGGTCAGTCAATTTCATTAAGCTGATGATCCATCACCAGCTGCATATGTGGTATGACAAGAAAGATGGGTAGACAGAGAGACAGACAGATGAAACGAAAAATTCAGTTCATTTTGGGGCATCATGACATATCTTCAAATTCTAAATATTTTGTAAAAATGCACCAGAACACACCAGTCTACTTCAGTTATAGAGAAGAAAAGCAACTCCGAGTAGGGATGACAATTTCGTTCTGTATATTTCACTATCATAGCATCTTCAGCAGTGAACAAAGTTACAAACAGCTCCATACGCACAGTATATATACAAGGCATAATTTGATCTTAGCCAATACGCATTGATGACCAGGTAAGCCAATTACCTGCGGGACTTGCACAATACAGGGTTCCGGCCTCGGCCGCTAGGATCGCCTTTGTCTTTATTTCCGTTTTATACCACTTCTATCGTCTGCTAGGCACAGCTGAGTAGGCTCGCTGATCGTTTCACTTGGACGCGTAGCGGGCGATAACTCTCCGTAATACCACCGCCCAGCCGCCAGGATCGCGGCGAATGGCATTTCAGGTTTATCGAGAAAAAGCAGCCGACATGGAAATGGATGTGATAATAGCAGATACTGCGTGTTTGCTTTAAGGTATGTGGTTGATTTATATGATTTTAAGTTCAATACTTGATATAATCGATAGAAACATATCGTAGCAGAAGTTCATGAAAACTAAACTTCTGATCGTAGTTTATTCGATTGTGCCGCCATATTCGTTAGCAATGGTGAAAGACAAATGTGCCGAAAATAAAACCGGCCCACGGGATGATTGAAATAGTATAAACGTTTCCGTTGGAATTCCCGTAGGTAAGCAAATCCTATATCTCGAGATATCATACAGGTAGTTGTCATTTGAACTCCGCTAAAGTCAATAAATACTGCGACGTCGGCATTAGCTGACAATGGGTTTAAATGTGTATTCATGCCAGCATGCTGTACAAGAGAGCTCCAGCCGTTAGATCTCAGCGGGAATGGAGCTTTCAAAGCCGCTCTGAAAGATCAGCTCAGTGCCTAGCAGACGATAGAAGTGGAATAAAACGGAAATAAAGACAAAGGCGATCCTAGCGGCCGAGGCCGGAACCCTGTATTGTGCAAGTCCCGCATTAATTATGTCGGTCATGTTGGACCGATATTAAAATGAGTGTCATTTTCAAAAATTGTTAAATGTTAAACGATAATCTGACAGTGATCTACAAATGATGTGATGCAGGTGATACAATACACACTCTACAAATGTTGTAACTCACATGGAAATATACAATTATGAAACGGTTTCCATCAGTTCTGATGTGGATTGCCAAGAAAATTATACCAATATTATCTTAAAATGACAGTCCTTATCCAAACTTCCTGACATGTAGAAATATTCAATGCACCATACTTTATTCATGTTTTCATCAATTAGAGTGTGTATTGTATCACCGGAATCACACCATTTGTAGATCGGTGTCAAGTTATTGCTTAATTTCTGAAAATGACACCATTTTAATATCCGTCCAACCTGGCTTGACATAATTTACTGGCTTACCTATTCATAAATGCGCATTGGCTAAGATCATATTATGCCTTGTATATATACTGTGCATATGGAGCTGTTTGTAACTTTGTTCACTGCTGAAGATGCTATAACTAATAGCAAAATATACAGAATGAAATTGTCATCCCTACTCGGAGTTGCTTTTCTTCTCTATTATTGGAAAATCATCAGTGGTTCCAATGGATTACTTCAACATTGTACATTGTAGATATACATGTCAAAATTTCCCAAGTGGCATGTGCAATGTACCAGGTATGTAGAAGTTCCACTTCAAACATCTTTCTTCTTTTTCAGTATCAACATTTGTCAGTGTTTGTAACTATGCTGTCAAAATACAATGGTATGAGCAATTTCACACCTCGAGTTTCAAAGGAATTCTGGGGATCTCCACATAAAAAGAAAAGAAAAAAATGAGCATTAACTGAGTAATAATTTGTGATTTTTGAAAATTGGCAATAATGCATCCCCAGACATCTGGAAGCCCAGGGCTTCCCAGCCACTGGAGCCTGAAGTAATGCAACTGGTAACAGGATCAAATTATTATATCAGTACTAGAGAGAGAAATAGCACTGATTGTGGAAATGAAGTGTTTACTTTGTTTACACAAGCGGTCCACTAGTCCACTTACATAGAGTGCATTATGTAATAAGTCAACTATTACAATAGGAGGACTGAAAGGTGAAGCAGAATATAGTGTTACAGTATGTCTATTTGATCAACATGGCCTGACTTCCAAGCTCACTTGAATCCTTTCAATTCTCCATACTGACCACACTGATGGCAGCTAGCATAGACTGCATTTTAGTTATGTGTGTAAGCAGGGATTGATGTAGCCTAGATTTAGATATATTTAGCTGTCTATACCCTATGCCACATGATTATGTCAGCACTAACAACACCAATGTCCTTTCAATCCATTTATGAACCATAATGTTAATAATGGTTAGTAATTGTAAAAAAGAATGTACGGTAATTTCCCTAATAATTCACGATGCAGTGATGAAACTCGCAACTTCAAAAATTGGCTACTTTCGAATTATTTGTCGCGCTAATTCCAGAAAAACGCCTGTGTTCGAATTATATGTTACGCTGATATTCACGGAAGATCCAAAATGGCTGACCGCTTCACCGTGATCGTTGTGATCTATTGATAACCGCGTATTATGTTTGATATCTCTATCATAGTTAAGTTTAAAAGACTCTGGGCCATCCTTAAAATATGTCAGTTGGCGTAACCCGCCCGCCCCATGAAAAGCTACCGACCCAAAAGTTTTTATCAGCCATCTGTCACCGTAAATGTTTTTTTTCTTTCTTTTTCTTCAACTTCAAGCAGTCCCTGTGTAGTTATCATTAAGTTGCGTAGGTCGTGAATTTGTCCGCCAGAGTGGCAAGTTTCAAGAATGAAATACAAAGAAAATATAGTCTACGAAACGAAAGAAAGATCTGCCCTCACGTTGTTTTTGTTGAAAAGCGATATGCGTGTTGAAAACTTTTGTGCCTTACTTCCCTATTTTGAAAGTGAACTCTTCCAATTCGATCCCTCAGTCGGAAAGCCTTGTGGGATTACAACACCGGGTCAGTGGAAGTTTCCATTACCGCAATAGTGATGATAGCCCGACAGTATTGCGACACGTGCCTGCAGTCAGTCGACCAGATTTCCCGGCTAAATCTGTACCGTGATGCCGACGTTTGGTTAATTATCCATCAAACACGAAGTAAAAAGTGAAATGTCCAGCTTGTCAAGGATTGAAAATACATAAAAACTAAACGTCTAAATTCCTGCAATGATGATTGGGTTGTATAGTACATTGACTTGTCTACAAGTACAACGTCACTCGTGAGATGTCAATGTGACTGACCCAGCGAGGGTGCATATTTATTGTTCGTCCGCTCCATAAAGATGATTCCCCGTTGATTATAAACTGGATTAACATGTTGTTGGAAACACTGACGTCTGTCATTTTATTACATGGAAACGTCGTTCTGGATTGGTGAGTGAATAAAACACCAGCATCCATGTCTGTTGACATCTCCCCGTAGCACAAATGAAATACTCAACTACTCCCCTTTCTGCAGTCAAAATGTATGAGACACATCACGCACATCTGCAGAAATGAAATAATGGCTCCCTCGACATAGGAGTTGTGCACAAACTAACTATTACGCCGAAGCCCTGACAGGGACAAGCAGAGGGAAACATTTATATCTTTGTCCTTCCATATCATCTGTTTATTAAAGAAAATGAGACATCGAAAATATCATTCGAATTGCCGTTAATTTTTTTTTCTATCGATCTGGTAGGTGCCTCAAAATGGCCAGTTGACGGGCATTTTCGCCTCCAACCTCGTGCTAATGAGAACCCGGTTAGGGACTTCTGATCATAGTTCTATATATGATATACGGAGAATTCGCAACCACGAAAACTGCACTTTTGTATTTTATTTCTGTGTCAACGCGTATCGTTAGTCACGATTTAGTTGTACAGAAATTATTCTGAGTAACATATTCACTTTACTTTCAGCGGCACAAACTCCACGACGAAAACGGGGGAGTGTTCGAATTTATTGTTTCACGAGTATATTGAAAATGCTCCCGTTTTCGTTTTATTAGGATGGAGAAAATCACGACAGGCGAAAAATCGGCCGTTTTCGAATTAAATTTGGAAGGTGAATTATTAGGGAAATTACCGTATAATCAAGCAGATGGGCTGCAAAATCCATGAAATTTCAATCAAAACAGTCCTCAGTCCTTTGAAATCCTTTGTCTGTCTGACAATAATAAACTGCATGAACAGAAATTGTGACTATATGATGAAGCAAAATCCTCAGATGTGGCCTGGGGAATGTAGATATTGGACTCTAGTCATGAGAATTCAGATCTTTAAAAAAATGGCCATTTGGCTTACAAGGGATGTGAACTATAACAGTGGGAATGCTACATTCATGTTCAGCAAAATTGATAGGGTTTTTGTAACCCCCCATTTTATGAAAGACCCTTATACTTACCTTGTGCATAATATTTAATATTATGCAATACTGTTGGGTAGATTCTAAACCTCTTATACCAAATGCCAGAAAAAACGGACACCCCCCTCCAGGGCCTCCATCAACTCCGGCGACCTTGACCGCTTAAGTTCCCGCCAAAAACTCAATTCCTCAGTTTGATTCTATAATAATTATAGCATGTAAAAAACAATAACATGTATGTACCTCCCCCAGTCTTTGATTAACAGTGTGGGTGGGAGGCGGGATCGCAAGGTAAGTATAAGGGTCTTTCATAAAATGGGGGGTTACAAAAACCCTATCATTTTATATCAAGACACCTTATACTTACCTTGTGCATAATATTTAATATTATGCAATACTGTTGGGTAACCCTAGAATTTGTGGGAACCCTGGCGGGTCGGCTAACCAAAGACAAAAGGTAGATACCTGTATCAATTTTGAGAGCGACAAGGCCGTCATTGATATGTAACCCAAGCCTCTCTGTTACCTGATAACTCGAGGGGGGCACCACCCTGGTGAAAGTCCGAGCTTTCTTTTGGTACACCTGCTAGGGAAAAACCCTAATAATACGAGCCTAATGACAAAGGGTAAACATTTACGTGATGATTTGGTATACTCACTTAATGCTTTCTTGACTCCGGCCGAGGCTTGTTCCCGGAGGGTGCATGCGCGTCGGACAGGTCCCTTTAGACATGAGTGCTCGAAACGCGCTTTCAAACGGAAGGTACCGGAATAGTATGCGCGGCTTTGCTCAGCCTTTTAGTGAGAGTAGCCATTTCAATGCTAGCTGTCGACGTAGAAGGATCCAGGAGATAACACTTGATAAAAGTAGCCTCAGATGTCACTAAGTGTCACGTCCATGATGTCACTAAGTGAAGCTCCCTTAAATAACGCTTCCGAAGTGGCTACCGCTCTGGTCTCATGGGCTTTGGCGAAAACAAATTCTTTAGTCTGGGCAGCTGCATAGACCATCTGAATGGTTTCAACAATCCATCGAGCGATGGTGTCTTTGGAAGCCGGTTTGTGGTTATTGATCTGATGGGTAATCCACAAATGATTGTCAGAAGTTCGAAGATGTTTGGTAGCTTCGATATAATACTTCACAGCACGCACCGGACATAAGAATTTATCGTCAGGAGAGAACTTACCTAGGTCAGCTAAAACCAAGGGTTTTGCGCCATGTTTGATAGTCTCTGTTTTCGACACAAAGTCAGCCCGCGGCTGAAGTAGCAGACCTTCGCCCGTGAAATGTAGGCGATCTTTCTCAGCGGAGAGAGCATGGATCTCTGATCTCCGCCGAGCGGACGCCACAGCGACGAGAAACACAGTCTTAAGTATCAAGATCTTAAGACTGGCCTGACCCATGGGCTCGAAAGGTGGTCTCGTAAGTGCATTTAGGACCAATTCGAGATTCCATGCAGGAGGCATTTTCTTCACCCGAGGTCGTAGGTGGAACATGCCTTTGATCAGGTCGTCTAATGGTTTGCTCTGTGTAACCTTAGACCCGTCTCGAAAACCAGGGTGGATTGTCGCTATGGCAGACCGATAACCAGCTATTGTTACTGGTTGTAGTCCCATTTATACGAAGAAGTCTGCTACTTCTCCCGGAGTTGTTTGAGAGGGATTCTTATAGTTTCTCTCGCACCACTCCGAGAACAGACTGAGTTTAGAGTTATAAACCCGTCTGGTGGAGGGCCTTCTACATTGTGCCATGAGATTGGCAGCTTGCTGAGAAAAGCCCTCCTGACGTCGAGATTCGATGACAGATTCCAAGCAGTTAGTTTGAATATTGCTGGATTGTCGTGAACTCGACGCCCCCGGCATTGTGTGAGGAGATCTGGACGATCTGGCAGAATGCGTGGGTAGTCTACGACAAGATTGAGGAGACTTGTGAACCACGATCGTGTCGGCCAGAAAGGAGCGATTAGAATGACTCTGCAATTCTCGCTCTCGATCTTTTTGAGAACCATCGGAATTAGTATGGACGGAGGATACGCGTAAGCGTACATTCCTGACCATGGGACCGCTAGTGCATCCACGGCGTGCGCCGATGGATCCGGAAACGGGCTCACATATATTGGGAGCTTTTTGTTGTCCTTCGTGGCAAAAAGGTCTACGTGAGGAGTCGACCACTGAAAGAAGACTTGTCTGAGTACCAAGTCGTTCAGCTGCCATTCGGTCGGACGGACTCTCTGTTGACGAGACAGAGAGTCGGCAAGCACGTTCCGTATCCCCGGAATATGCGCTGCTCGCAGGGTCACCTGATGCTTGATGCACCACTGGAATAGCTTCCAGGTCATAAAACATAACTGGGGGGATCGTGTCCCTCCCTGCTTGTTTATGTATGCGACCACTGTTGAGCTGTCCGACCTTACCAGAACAACCTTCTCCCGCAAGAGCGGGAGATTGATGTGCCAAGTCTTTTCCTGCGCGGTCCACATTCCTTGTGCCAGGTTCTCGTCCAGATGTGCTCCCCAGCCGTCCACGGAGGCGTCCGTAAATAGGACTAGACTCGATTCCGGCGGATGCAACGGGGCTCCCATGAGGAGATTGTCCCGGTTCCGCCACCAGCCGAGGGCTGATAATAGATTCGAGTCTATCGGGATTGGTTGGTTCAAAAGACCTGTGCTCTGTTTCCAGAAGGACATAAGGTACATTTCAGCCCTCGAAATTTGGCGTAACCGAAACGATCGGTTACGTGTCGGTTACGTGGTTGTAAATTCTGCAGAACGAATAATCGGTTACGTAAAAAATCGACTTGCGCTATGGTATGACGAGTGCCATTGAAAATGTCTGGGCGACCAGCCCAGTAACAGTCATCAATCGTTGCCTTACCGGTCTATATTTCTCCTCTATGGTATCTTCGAATCATGCTTCGGAGTTTATACACGTTTTTATTCTGGAATTAGTATCATGAACGTGTGATTTTGCATCAGAAAGAAATAAAAACACGGAGGTTCGAAACGAAAAAAACTGACATTCTGATGGCGCCAAAAAACGGAAGCATGCGATATCAAGGGGACACAACTCCCAACATACAAAGCCTGAATTCGTCCAATCAAATGCGGGTCAATTCTACAGTGCGGGACAGCACGCACACGGAAGTGGATGGAAATCAGTGTGAATGCAGTAATAATTTTCTCATCTCCGGACCGCAGATTCGATATGCAAAACGGCTCAAAAGCGAAAATTGACTCTGTGAACATAAAAACATTCCAGAAGTGGTCATTTCACGATGACTTTAGAAAAGTTTTGTCTGCTTTTGTTTTACTTTCTACACATTTCACATTTTATTTTTTTCAACACCATCCCTTTTATTCCATGCCTGGGTGCTTCTCGCTGAATTTCTGACGAATAAGTTGCACATGTTACATCGCAGTTTGAGAATATTGTCGTCAGCTGCTGTTTCAAGGACTCTCAAAACAATTTTGTATTTTATTGTAATAATATATATATAATAATATATAATACACATTTTCAGAATTTTTTTTGGCTAACCTGTTTACGTAACCAATGGGTTACGCAACCTAGTCCTACGTAACCGAACAATAGGTTACGTGAACATCCTGACCCAGAACTATTTTTGGGTTACGCAAATTTTTGAAATTTCGAGGCCTGCATTTGTATGGGTCTGCGTCGAAGTGGACCGTAGTTGACCACTTCTCCCAGACTGACCAGTCGGCCCAGAAGTCGCAAGAACTCTCTCGCCGGAAGAGCTCGGCAGGTGAAGAACACCGCAAGCATCTCCTCTAGCAGATCTAGGGCAGCCGGCGAAGGCCGAACCCGCCCGATCCGGAGATCGAACTGAACCCCCCCAGGTGTATGAACAACTGTGACGGGGTCAGCGCTGACTTGGGTATGTTGACTATCCAGCCGCTGAGAAGCGCATGAAATAGCGTCAACCTGATCGCATAGGTGACCGCCGTTTCCGACGGTCCCTTCACCAACCAATCGTCGATGTAGGTGCTGATATCCACACGACCGATAGGGCATCCACTACCCGTGTGAAAACTCGAGGGGCAGATGTAATTCCGAACGGTAATATTTGGAATTCCAATATCTTGCCGTCGATGGCGAACCTTAGATACTTTGTGTAGTCCGAATGAATCGGTACGTGAAAGTATGCGTCCTTCAAATCTATTGAAGCGGCCCACATGCCGACCCGTAGGCCGGCCCATACAGATCGAAGAGTTTCCATCTTGAATCTCTCGATGCGAATGTAACAGTTGAGGGACCGTAGATTGAGGACCGGTCGCCATCCCCCGGTTTTCTTGGACACCAAAAACATCCTGGTGTAAAACCCCGGATCCGTTGCCGGATCTTTCACCTCTACTACCGCCGCTTTGGCGAGGAGGGAAGTTATCTTGTCCCGTAAAATGGTAATTAGACGGGGGTCTCGAGGTAACGGGGTCACCAGTGGGGTCCCTGTCAGCGGAGGTGAACGGTTTGGAGCGCTCCATTCCATTCGATAACCTTCCGCGACAATCTGCCTTACTAGGCTGTCTGCGCTGTATAGATTCCACCAAGAGGTGAAATGCGCGGTGAACTGCCTCCAACCGGCAGTTCCGGACGCCGACACAGAAGTGTCGAGTCCGGTGCTGAGCTTGAGGTTGGTGTCCTGGGCAGTGGGGGAGCGCACACTGACATGTCAGGTGCGTTTCCCACCCTTACCAGCGGGCTTAGAGGGGTTGTTAGACCCTTTCTTGCCCTTCCCCTTGCCACGGTTGCCTCTTCTGGCTTTCTTGGGCTTCGAAGAGCCGGAGAAAGTATCAGTAGGCCTGGAAACGCTGGCTTTGCATTTCCCCTTAGCACGGGTCTGGTGTTGTTTGACCATGGACTCAAACTCCTGAGAGTCAATATGACCCTCAGCAGCGTAAGCTTCGAGTCCATCGGAGAACAGCTCATCATTACCGAGAGGTAAGTTGATGAGGTTCTGCGCATGGTCTTTTGAGCCCAGTCGAGACTCAGCCAGGAAGAGTCTCCGTCGGGCAATCTGCACTCTGGCTATCACCCTCGTCAGAAGGTCCAACCCCGTTGCAGTAGCCAACTGCATACAGTGGTAGAACTCTGGAGGTGCTTGAGGAACCGATAGCGGTTCTCCAACGCCAGCCGGAAGCACCACGGGTTTCGGAATCGCTTCCACATCCATGGAGTGCAGCCGGGACACTGCATCATCAGCCGTACGCTGCAGGGCAGCTACGTGCGATGTGTGTGTCATGTGCAGTAGGTGGCTAAAGGTTCGTAACCCGGCCCGGGCCGAACACTCTGCCGCCTTGAGCTCTTCCTCCACTGACCGACACAACGTATCGTTTGGATGTAGATCCTCCCGATGTTGCTTGCCTGTCAGGAAAAAGGCGGACTGCCGTCCAACCTTCGAAGCCGATTCCGTCCGCTTGACTTCGGACGGAGGGCCTCTGAAGAGCTCAGTGAACCCGGGTGGAGCCGTACGCAGGGAACGCTTTCCCTTTCCCTGCGGCCTCACCGATAGCGCATCGAAAGCCTGATCCACGAATGGATCCAGCCCTAATGAAGGTAGCTCAGGCCGGCGAGCCGGCTGCTGACCTGTTAGCGATCGCTTAACGGGTTCTTGCTGCTTAGTGTTCGAAGGGACACCGCACACTTCAGCAGCATACGCTAGCGACCTAGCCCAAGAGGACATATGGCCGAGAGTAAGGAGCTGTGGGCCTCCCGGTATCTTCTGTTGGGCGGCAGCCCGCAGAAGAGCCGCATCGATAGTATCATCGATGGTATCCACTTGCTCCTGGTTCAAGTCAACGTGAGGGACGGAGTCCTCTCCGGACCTTGAACCGACCTCCATAGCCGATAACGGAGTCGGATGAAGATCCTAGGTCACCCGTGGGGCATGACCAAGAGGATTGGATATGCTCCCCGCTCAACGGGTAACCATCACGGCCGAGGCCGGATGTTCCCGGTTGAGCAGGGTCATGACCACGAGCACGGGCTAGCAACCCGGCATCGGAGTGATCATGGCCACCGTACGACGCCACAACACGGACCGAGCGGTCCGTGTCGGCCAGAGATTGATCGACCTCAATCTCGGCTAGGCTGGTGGACTTAGCCATCCCGTCGAGCACAGTTGTGCTCCGACCCATACCATCACCCGTCGGACCCTGAGAGGGATCGGACGGTGTCTCACTAGCGACTAGAGTCGTAGGAGCAACCGATGGTCTGGGTGGAACTACAAGAGTCTCAGACGGGCCGCGCACAGTCTTGGCTCGCACCTTTGACTTGTGCGCCCTGCGTTTCTTGGTCGAAGGAGGACCAGGGGGCTTCCCAACGCGGCGCTCCCCATACGGGGGACCACGAACACCGGTGTGCCTATTTCGCCGGCAGCCCAGAGCACGATAAAGCTCCGCAAAACGTGCATCAAGCTCCGCTTCGGGTATAAATCTTCCTACAGGTTGGGAAACCGCTGGAAGACCCGAATTGGAGGCAGCCGGGTTCATGGTCGGTAGTGCCGCCACGGACCGTGAACGTACCAACAGCCAGCGCTGAAAGACATCCTCCGGCCAGGCAGAGCACTCATGCCCAATGGTACCCTTAACCGACCATTGATGGCATTTAGAGCAACCGGACGGGGACGCTTTTCCAGATTTATCCGAGTCAGACATAATTCTGAAAAATATAGATATGATTATATTAGTGTCAATAATCATATCATACAGAGCATTCAACTTCTCACAGTGCCAGCTCTGAGCTTATAGAACGATCCCTCACAGGTGTAGTCCTCTCATAGTGTACTACGGACCTCATAAAATTATACCACCACAACAACATAGATGCCACTATGTGTACAGAAGCGAGCTCAAATCAATAAAGAAAGTCTCAGTTTCTAGGTATTATTATAAGAGATGGACCCCATCGTAACTGTCCATTCGTAAAAATCAAGCGTACAACACCGTAATGCGCAACAATGAATAGTGATTCACTGTATAGGTATCAGTATAGCCCCACTTGACTGAATACCTTTGCAGCACTACATGCTGAACTACTATACATGTGCAAATGTATAGTTGATAATTACGGTACACATATATACATTAACTGTAAATAGTATTGGAGCGAAAGAATGTTTGGAACGTGAAACATTCTAGTCAGTATTTATTCCCATAACATGCCAAAAATACTTCGCATCGTTCTACTAATATACAGACAACAACGTGCTATTGTTGTGATACACCTTTCTCTGAAACGTAAATCCAAAGTGCGAATATCAGTACAGAGATCAAGCTATAGTATAGCTGTTCTACATGTACCTGCTTTGTCT
>JAVTVY010055060.1:0-32092 GCA_036873755.1 Hanleya hanleyi | reverse complement strand
CAGCGAGTCTATGAACTGGAAGATCTTCAAGGGGAACCGTTGCTAGGGACGTTTTACGAGATGGAATTACAGCCTGTCGTAAAAACACATCAAGACTACTACACGGTGGAGCAGATTTGGAAAACGGAACGTCGACGTAGCAAACTGTTTCATTTCGTCAAATGGCAAGGCTGGCCCAGTTCCTTCAATTCCTGGGTCGTTGCCAACCAGGTGAAACGACTATAAAGCCAGACACCACTACCGTCATCCTTCATTCCACGTTCGACCACGGTGCTATGGACAAACAGCAGCTGCCTCTGAACACAGCGTCTCCTAAAACGCGCAAAGCGCAAGTGGGCTTTGTGGTGATACTGCTAACCCTGCTGAGTGTGTTGTACGGAGGTGTGTTTTACGACGTAGCCTATGTCAGCACGCTACTTAACCAACTGAAAACACCAGCCATCAGTGAAACCAGTCTACAGATAGCACCAGTCAACCCCGTATCGAGCCCAGTCACCATCACACCCCGTGTACAAGCCACGTCGAGCTCCACACCAAGCTCAACATCTACACCAAGTACACCCAGTACGTCTGAAGACCCACCGAATTTCATCCCTCACAGTGAACAGACAACGACGACCGACGTTGTACCCACCACCATCATCACTCGCAGTGAACAGACAACGACGACCGACGTTGTACCCACCACTCCAGTTCACTCGTACGAAATTTACAAGAGCGGGTTACCACGACAACGGATATACCTCGAACCATGGACCCTCGGTGGCAGCATCCCTTCACGTGTCTCATCGCAGGACCGACGGGCTCCGGCAAAACGTACTTCGTCCGGAAGCTCCTTCAACACGCCGACAGCATGATCACCCCACCCATTGCCCGAGTCGTGTGGTGTTATGGAGAATGGCAGGAAGCGTAGGCAGCAATGCCCCACATCACGTTCGTGGAAGGCCTACCCAACCTGGCCGATTTGGAACCCGACACCTTGGTGGTTCTGGATGATCTAATGGCGGAGACGGATGCGCGGGTCACCCAACTCTTTACCAAAGGCAGCCACCATCGACGGCTCAGCATCATCTACATTGTGCAGAATCTGTTCAGTAAAAACAAAGAACATCGGAACATCAGCTTAATGCCCACTACCTGGTGGTCTTCAAAAACCCGAGAGATACCACTCAACTACTGCACCTGGCGAGACAGATATATCCCGGCCGCACACCGTTTGCGTTGGAAGCCTTTAAAGATGCGACAACCCCTCAGCACGGGTATATGCTCTTTGACCTCAAGCAAGCCACCCCCGACCACCTTCGACTACGGACCGGCATCTTTCCCGGAGAGACCCACCACGTGTACATACAAAAATAATGTAAACACGTCCACAGTGGCGCCCCCAGCTGGAGTGTGTGTTTGATGATGGGGATAATAAAAAGAATGAATACCACAGCATGGTTGACTTTGTCTCTGAGGTAGATAAAAAGAGCAGAGTTGTGGGTTCTGGCATTAGTTGTACATGATGTCTGCGCGAGTACGGAAGCATGCTCCCACGCTCCGTGTATTGAAGACGGCCCCACCCGAGTTGGTCCGAACCATTGTACGCGGTGCGGACCCTGACCGTGTACGCTGTCTGTGCGAGATCGGGTACAACCTGTTAAAAGGCAACGTACCACTGACTCCGGCTCAGAAGACCAAGTTGACCAAGCATAAGACAGGTCTCCGAATCCTAGTCCAGAAGCGGGTCCCACAACCACAAAAGAAAAAGGTGTTACAGAAAGGCGGCTTTCTCGGGGCCATCTTGGCACCGTTGGCCGCTTCCGTGTTGGGTCCAGTATTGGGTGGACTCTTCGGCCGACAATGAACCACACGAAAAAAATGGTCCTCGTCGAACCACGGCTCCTTCAAAACCTCCAATCGCCATACCCTGTTCCACCTACGGTGAAGACCATAAACACCCTCGATGAAGAGATGCAACAGATCTTACAAAGACCGGGGTTAAGCGACAGTGAGAAAGTACAACAGTACAATGAGACGCTTCAACGGTACATGACGTTCATGGACCAATACAAAACCCTCTCTACCCCACCACCACCACCACCACCACCACCACCACCACGTGACAGACCGCCGACCTCAGCACCGCTCCAACAGCCGCCATTACCAGGGGTAGCCCCCACAGCCCCACAGTGGGTGGAAGACGAAGTCCTGAAGAGTGTACCTGCATCGTTCAAGAAATAAGCTGGCCTGGTATTACAACGGATGAAACAGAATCCTAACATGACTTGGAATGATAAAGGCGAACTACTGGTACAGAATCAGGTGGTCCCCGGGACGCACATGACGGATTTAGTGAATGACCTGATGCGTAAACGCAGATCGCACACGGATCCTCGAGGATGGGAGGTCTTCCCTCAAGGCTTGAAAGACATGCATGTACCACAGGAATTGGTGGGGAACCCCCACCGCTGGGCCTTTATGCAGCGAACCCAGCAATCGCCGAGTGGCCCACTACCTTCTTGAGAATCCGAATGGGAACCGGAGTCACCCCCCCCCCAACTCCACCACCACAACGGGCACCTTCTTTTCAAACCTTTAAAAAACCACCCTTGATCAGGACACCCCACATCTCCAGAGCCGTGACACGTAGCACGTCAACGCGACGAACACGACGCCGGACACAACCGCCCAAGGCCTGGAACACCTATTAAAACCAACAGCAGCAGCAGGACAGCTCAGTCGCCATGTTTTACCTCACCCTATCCAGTAACAGTTCGCTGGATGTGTTTCCTGACAACACCGTGGCCAAGTACGTGACCCAGTTACCGCAACCGTTGCATTTACCTGGACGATGGGAATGTGGCCTCGTGGATATCCAATACCCTTACTCGTGGTACAACGTGCGAGCCAATGAAGTGTGGTACGAGTTGACCTACGAAGGAAAAGACACCCGACTTACCCTCCCCGAAGGCCAATACGATACTCCCAAGGAGTTCATGGGTGGGCTGTCAAGACTGTTGCATTATAAGGCTCTACGGGAGGTCACGAATACTTCAAAACCCATCAAAGCCTATCCCTTCAAGAATCACGTGGACTTCGATTACAGCGCACACAACGACAAGGCACAGCTTATCGTCACCGCCAACGCGAGTGTCGTACTGAGTCCTATCCTACAGCAAATGCTGGGTTTCGATCAACGGACGTTCGCTGGTCCCACCGCCCACCAAGGCGAGATCCCGATGGATATGAAGTCGGGTATGTACGGACTCTACGTCTACTCGGACGTGGTCGACAACCACATCGTGGGCGATATCAACACACCTCTGTTACGCGTGGTGCCCATTAAAAAGTTGTATGGAGATCAAGTCACCCACAGTTTCACCCACATGCTCTACCTGCCCGTACGACAAACCCACATCAACACGATCACGGTAGATATAAGAGATGACACGGGACGACCGGTGGCATTCGAACGCGGGAAAGTAGTGGTGACACTTCATTTTCGACAAGCACGTGCTCCCCACTTTGTATAATGAAGGTGCCTTACGAGTGCGATGCACGCAGCTATATGGACTATTATGCCCAACAGGCCGGGGGTGGCTTTCCGGTTTTTAGTGGTGCACGCATGCAACGTGGACATGGATTGGGGAACATACTCGGGAGCATCGTCAAAACGGTCCTGCCCTTGGTGACGCGTGGGGTGAAAGCAATCGGCAAACAAGCGGTACGCAGTGGACTGCAAGTGGCCGGTGATGTCTTGGGGAGTACGGCACCCAAAGAAGCCTTGAAACGGCGGGCCAAAGAAGCGGGAGGCGTCTTGGTGGCCAAAGCACAACGCACCGTAGGGAATAAAAGAGCTGCCCCACCGAGACCACGCATCAGTCGACGACCGACCCAGCGACGACGCACATCGAAGACCCGGGATATCTTTTCTTAAAACATGTCCTTGATCCACGCCGAGTCCTGCCCCTCCACCAACAGTGAATTTGATTTTGTGGACCGTCCCGCCCACACAGACCAGTGCCGAACAAGGATTATGGGTGGAGCATCTGCCGCTGTCCAGCATCAACGCAACAGGGCCCATCGAGTTCACCATCAGTAATGCGGATACGGCCTATGTGGATTTAGCCCATACATACCTGTATGTGAAAGCCAAGATCGTCAATGGAGATGGCACCAGAATCGCCGACCAAGCAACGGTGGACCCGACGAATCTCTGGCTGCACTCGATGTTTCAACAGGTGGATATATTTCTCAGCGACAAACTCATCAGTGACTCGACCAACACGTACCCCTATCGAGCCTACATGGAGACGCTGTTGTCGCATGGACGAGAGGCTAAAAAATCTCAACTGACAGCCGCTTTATTCTACCAGGACAAAGCCGAGCACATGGGCGCAGAGAACGACAATACGGGATATAGCAAACGGAAGGCTTTGACCGCGAACGGCGTCGCGGTGCATCTCATGGGTCGACTGCACGCAGACATGTTCATGCAAGACCGATACCTCTTGAACAAGATCCCCATCAAAATTCGACTGATACGGGCGCCTCCGACCTTCGCCTTGATGGCCACTAACGTAGACGGGCATGCAGCTGACTATAAGATTGTCATCGAAGACGCAGTCCTGTATGTCCGAAAAGTGAAACCGAATCCAGCCGTTCAATTGGGACACATGAAAGCCTTGGAAACAAAACCAGCCCAGTATCCTATCCGACGTGTACAAACCAAAGTGTTCTCTGTGTCTGCTGGAAATATGAGCGCCAACAAAGAAAACCTGTTCCTGGGGGAACTACCCAAGCGATTGATCCTGGCCTGTGTGAAAAATACCAGTTTCAGTGGAGCCTACCCAAAGAATCCGTTTGACTTTAAACATTTCGGCATCAATTTTGTGGCCCTGCATGTGGATGGACAACAGGTGCCAGCCACGGCCTTAACACCGAACTTTGGGCGCGCGAATTTCATTCGAGCCTATCAGAGCCTGTTTACAGCCACCGGTCAAATCAACCAGGACGAAGGGAATTTCATCAGTCGGGAGGACTACGGGAACGGATACACGTTGTTCTGTTTCGATTTGACCCCACCTTAGAGAACGACCATCAGCTGGCCCTCGCCAAGCAAGGCAATTTACGGTTGGAAATCCACTTTCAACGAGCCCTCCGGAGCACCGTCAATGTGATCTGCTACGCCGAGTTTGACAACATCATTCAAGTGGACAAGGCGCGCAACATCCTGTGTGACTTCTCCACCTAACATGGATACAGACCAGATAACCACCGTGCTGGAGACTGACCCAGAGACACGTATGGTGTTTCAAGGGGTGTTCGCCCGAGATGTGTTCCCATTAGACCGTATGTATCCTGCTGCTTACGTTCTCAACACGGACCCGATGGATCGGCCCGGTGAACATTGGGTGGGCGTGTACTTGACAGAACAGCAGGGCGAATACTTTGACCCGTACGGCCTGCCACCCCTCCATCCCGATTTAACAGACTTCATGGATCAAGGCACAGAGACGTGGTGTTGGAACAGTGAAACGTTGCAAAGCCTGGCCAGTAGCGTGTGCGGACAATATTGCTTGTTTTACCTGTACCATCGATGACCCTTATCTACCATCGTACAGATGTTTGACGAGTACCCCAAGG
The DNA here is from genome assembly GCA_036873755.1 of Hanleya hanleyi. Lineage (NCBI taxonomy): Eukaryota > Metazoa > Mollusca > Polyplacophora > Lepidopleurida > Hanleyidae > Hanleya > Hanleya hanleyi. The sequence goes on along the minus strand of JAVTVY010055060.1, from coordinate 26,461 downwards.
CCGAGGACCGCGATGTACTCGTATATGACTGGGCCGCCCATCATTTCAATGTACAAGCCCCGTTCTGGGCTTAAGTTCTTTCAATGTACACATGCCCGCTGTTCTGGGCTTAAGTTTACAAGCCCCCTGTTCTGGCTTCAGTTCTTTCAATGTACAAGCCCCCTGTTCTGGGCTTCAGTTCTTTCAATGTACAAGCCCCTTGTTCTGGGCTTCAGTTTTCACGTGGTTGTTCTCACGTTGTTGTTGTTCACTGAATAAAAAATTGAGATCTCACCAAGGAACCCTATCTTAAATGCCCAATGTGGAGATTCAGTCAAACTGAAATCAGTGGTGTAAGATGGGGCCAAAATGTAACCAATCAATGTTAGAATGCAAGAGTACTATAGTAAAATAGAGAGCCAATGAAATCAGCCCACAGACCAAGTACGTGTTTTGGTCTAGGTTTGTAGCGGGCATTTCATTGGGGGCCGGAGCGGGCCGCGGGCCGGGAAAGTTAGAGGTAGTGTTTGAGCATTCTGAAAAAACCCGGAAGTGACGTCACACACACACACTTGCGCAGACCCACCAAACCACGTGAATGTTAGTCCAGGTGGATGCTCCCCCACCTAGGATTCACATGGATATCTCACTCGACCCAATAGGCCCATGAGGGGCTCGCCTAGACCACAAAAACGTCTATGTCCATACCCTTGGGCTACCGCGCATGCGCAGAATGACCCTATGTCTACCCCACATCCACGCCATCAGATGCTCCATTACATAGACTTCACATGGATACCTCACACGACCCATTCGAACCGTGAATAGCCCATCTCTAACCCAAACACACCCACACACACCCCCAAAAATGCCTGCTTTCTATACTACGGCCAGGCTGCGCATGCGCAAAGTATTGACAACGTACGAACCATTAGTGTAGTCAAGTGCTCCTGCATGAGAGCTTCAAAATAAGACCTCATACGACACCATTGGACCATTAGTGGCCCACCTAGACCCCAACACGTCCACCCCGTATGGACCTATACACCCATAGCCATGCAGTATAGGCCTATGGGTCTACCCAAGCCTCGGTGACTTTTTCCAAAAGTTTCACCGATTCGCTCCGGGACACTTCCTATCGTGTTCTAAATGAAGAGACGTGAAAAACAAATCCAAACAACCATACTGCAAATGTATAGAAGTAGGTTTCCCAGGGGGACAAACATTGGACCTATACCCTCACTATGGGACTATATGGGTCTATATGGGCTGTATGGTACTTTTTCAAAAATTTCACCGATTCGCTCCGGGACACTTCCTATCATGTTTGTCTTGACGAGACTAAGAAAACAAATCCAAACAACCATACCGCAAATATATAGAAGTAGGTTTCCCAGTGGGACAAACATTGTACATTGTACATACCCCCAGTATGGGACTATATGGGTCTCCCTGAACTTTTTTCAAAAATTTCAACGATTCGCTCCGCGACACTTCCTATCATGTTTGTCTTGACGAGACTAAGAAAACGAGACCCCACAACCTATACCGCAAATGTCGAGAAGTAGGTTTCCCAGGATGGTGCTATACCCCCCATACCCCATATAGGCATTTTCCCGTAATTTAGGATAAAGTCCGTGTTCCGTATTTTTTCAGGAAAATTTTTACATACACCCACCCTGGAACTAGGGTGAGATAACTCTATTGATAGGCAAGCCCCGTTAAGCCCGGCGACCTATATACCCCCCATACCCCATATAGGCATTTTCCCGGATTTTTCGATAAAGTCCGTGTTCCGTTTTCTTTTTTCAGGAAAATTTTTACATGCACCCACCCATGACTGGGTGCCTCTTCACATAGGCTTCACATGGATACCTCATACAACTCCATCGGCCCATTAGGGACTCCCCTCGATCCCAAAACGTCTATTTCCATACCCTTTGGCCACCGCGCATGCGCAGAATGGAGACAACGCTCGAGCCACTAGTCCAGTCCGATGCCCCTTCACATAGGCTTCACATGGATGCCTCATACAACTCCATCGGCCCATTAGGGACTCCCCTCGATCCCAAAACGTCTATTTCCATACCCTTTGGCCACCGCGCATGCGAAGAATGGTGACAACGCCCGAGCCGCTAGTCCAGTCAGATGCCCCTTCACGAATGCTTCACATGGATACCTCATATGACCCATTGGACCATTTGTGGCTCCCCTAGCTCCAAAACGGCTATTTTCATACCCTTTGGCCACCGCGCATGCGCAGAATGCCGATATTTCAACCCTACACCCAGCCCATGAGATGCCCCTTCACGAATGCTTCACTTTGATACCTCACTCGACCCAATCGGACCATTTTATCTAGGGACTACTTTTTCTCCGCGGAAGCTTTTTTCCGCGACCGCATCACCGCCAGGACCGCATCACCGCGGAGGAATACATTCCCTGCAACAATTGGAACTCTCCTGTGTTGGAGGTAGCTTTTTGGTCATTCTGCCGGAACTATAGTGCACTTGACCTCTGTGACCTCCCCGTGACCTCCCCCAATATGCAAATTTCTGAGATCAAGTAGCGTCAATTTAAGTAGACACTACTACTTATGGGCCACATTTGGTGCTTTTGGAAGAATCTGAACCAAACAGTCCCTTTTATGCCCTAACATCCCGGACTATTATCAAAACTTCAAATGCATGTATAAACAAGTATGGGTCTATCATCTCTGTTCTTTATAACTGTATGGGAGATATAATCACGAAGGATGCGTTCTGGGTCAGTGAAAGTGACAACCCTTTTTGACATTTCTGTTTTACAGTTTTATGCCATATATATTTGGAAAGCTTGAATTACATATTTTAATAATCCATCGAGTACAGTAATGGTGTTTCATACTCCCTTGAACAAGTACATTCACATGAGTGTAATCAAACAATACTGGTAATATGAGTTATACATGTATGCCTATTTATAAAATATATTAATACTTTTATAGAAGGAAGATGCCAGAATCAAAAGTTACGATGTACTGGAACACCTCACTCGAACAGAAGATGGTGTGAAGTATGCAAAGAATTCCTGCAACACTACAGATCTAATTTGCAGAAAGGATGTAAGAACTGTTAATGAGAAATCTCAACTTCTTTGTTTGATTTTTAACTTTAGAGCCTCAAAGAACCTTATTCATTTGGATTTAAAAATACTGGCTTTCCTTGCCTTCCAGTTCTTTGTATAGCTTGCCCATGTAGCTGTAAAGAACCATGAAACTCCACCTGGGAAAGTTGTTGATCGTCAAACCATGCTTTTTCTTTCAATGTCAAGAAAAACAGACAATGACTTCCAAGTATGCATTGCATAGTATGAATTGGTACCAAATTTAAAGAAAAAAGCCTAATTGTGGGCAGAGAAGAGCTCATCACAAGATAGCAGATATTCATTTTCGTCCCCTGCAGTACTATGACCTAAATTATTTCTATACAAAAGGTCACTTCATCTATTCTCTGTTGAGAAGCATTTCTCTGGATCATTGAGTGCATTTCATATCCCATTTCACCAGTTGAGATGTAAAACTCTCAATCTGTGATTGCCTTATAGTGTCCTTAAATTAGGTACCCTTGTAGGAGTGGGTGGGTGAGTGAGTAGTAGGGTTTAGCGTCGTTTTCAACCTTGTTTCAGTCATATCACGACGGTGCCTACATGTACCATTATACGAAAGTGCTCACAGTTCCTATTACCCTGGACACTGATCAGTCCAGCCAGTACAGCACCCGGTCTCCTGCCCAAGTATATTGACCGAGCTTAACAATGCTCAGCTTCGGTGATTCGACAAGAACCGGTGTGTTACCATTGTAGGATTACTGTATCCTGTTGTTAACTGTAAATCTGGTAAATTGTGATGGCCTAATGAATAAGAACATCTGCCCTACAAGCCATGTGTTTTGGGTTCAATCTGAGGCCGCAGGTGTCGAAATTTACACGTCTGCCTCCCGCTGACAGGTTTTTTTTTGTTTTTGTTTTTTTTCGTGTTGAAAATCATCTCTTTATTAATGATGACGTCACGAGAGACGTAGCAACGAATACGAGAGAGAGAGAGAGAGATCGTGTGTGTGGTTACTTTTTGTTACTTACCGGATCGGTAAGTTTACATCCTTTCCGGCCGGGATTTTAGGCTGCGAAAAGCTTGTTAATTTTGTTTGAACGATCAATAGGTGCCATCAGTCTGCACCTTCAATCGCATATTATGTGTTAACCTATATGGTGTACAGCATCATCGATGCTTGATCATGCTTGCCTTGATGAAAAGATTATTTTTTTTCAGTTAAGCCCTGGACTAACCACTGGGCATTTATTTGCCAGGTAATTTTATAAAAAGACGGATAGACAAATAAAATACCTGTCTCCAGTGACAGGTAGCCAATAATTTTTTTTATTTTTATTGTGGTGTTCAAAATATATCTTTGACAAAATTCATTCAAACAGCTGCAAATTAGTGCATGGAAACAAGTTGTCATTAATTTATTGGTAACATGTAGCTGCTTTGTCGTAAATTGTGAATTACATGTACCGGTACTCGACAATTTCAACGATCGCTTGTTCAGGTAATTCTTAAAGGTGACGGGTACACTTTTTGATCTGCTGTCTCGTGTGACTGTTAAATTAGTTTTAATATTTCGACTCCTGGGCCGGGTCAGCTTGAAAATTGTAACTTGTTGCTTACTAATTTAGACTTAGTTTTAAGAGCATAGATCAACGGCTGGGGTCCCTGTGTCAGTATAACATCCAGACTGAGAGGCCGGAAAGGACTACACTGATATTGAAGGCTGTCTGGAACATAAATTCTAAAAAAAAACTTACCGGTATCAGAGTTTTCTGAAATTTGGTGCTATCCCAAAATGCTCATGTGTTTGGGGGGGCGGGGGGATCACCACAAGTCCGTTGGACAGTTGGAATTGCCTTTTTATGACAGTCTGATCACCGGGGGGCACCACCATTCATAGCCATTCACTTCCTGGGGTCAATTCACAATTGTCAATCTTTGGGGACTTCTGTCACTCGGATTTTCATTAACGTTGCTTCTCTGTTGTTTCACAGCTGAAAGAGTCAAGTGGGACTTCAATAGGAAGAGCCTGAGGAGCCAGAGTCCGTTGATATCAATCACCCTCACAGATGGCTGAACTGTCAACAACAGTTTCAGTGTTGGAATTATCAGCTGGAAGTGAAATCACGGATGCCATGCAGCTCTTGCTCCTAAGTTTAAATGAAGTATTAACTTTTGTTGAATTTTTGGCTACAACATACATCTGAAATCGATTGGAACTTTCCTTATAGAACTTGGAACCCAATACAATTCTTGAATGAAGGTACAGTGTCTATATAGATCTATTCAGTACTTTGAATGTACATAATTTTTGCCAATGTGCATTCCATGACATTCTGACACCGCGGAAAGGACATGCATTTTCCTATTGTGTGGCCACTTTTTCCATCTGAGGAGTAACCACATTGCTAGCTCACTATGTTTGTTCATGGACATATCTTGGGATCACTTGAGCTTCCGTTCTTGTTACGATGAAAGTTCATTTCACGAAATTCCAATATGAGTGACGCGGGTGTGATGATCATGGTAGCAGTGCACTAATTGACAATAAAATTCAACTAACTGAGAACTTTACTATTATTCCTTTCATTTATTGTTAGATTTTTTCATTGAGGATTGTGAATATCTAGGAATAAGCAACAACACCTATATCTTACAACTTGTAGTCCATGCAAAATTGTGAATTCATCAGATTGCAGCTATTTTCTTTCCATCAATTTGTGTTTTGCTGTTCCTGGATACTCATCATCTGATTTGTGAATTCTATGGTGTTTCTATTGGATATCACATATCAGCAGGCATCGAAAGGCATATTGGGAATATACCACCGTTGACATCAGAATGAAGGCCAGTTCACTTCCGACATACAATTCTTGAGTCCGAGTGTATTACACAGCAAACCAGCAGGGAGAATATTTTTGTACTGAAACATGTTCACAGACAGGACACAAAATTTGTGTTTAAATCCATGACATGTAATGAATTTAAACATGTGTGCATTTAAACATGTTAAAAAAGCGGACAAATTTTGTGTCTAGTTTTCTGTTTAGGGTTATGTTTAGCTTTGTGTCTAGATTCTAAACACAATATTCCTAAACATGTTCAGCTTTGTGATTAGGGTCTAATCACAATCTTCCTAAACATGTTTAGCTATGTGTTTAGGCTCTAAGCACAATATTTCTAAACGTATTTAGCTTTGTATTTATGGTCTAAACACAATATTCCTAAACATGTTTAGCTTTGTGTTTAGGATCTAAACACAATAATCCTAAACATGTTAGCATTGTGTTTAGGGTCTAAACACAATATTACTAAACATGTTTAGCTTGTGTTTAGGCTCTAAATACAAACTGTCTAAACATGTTTAGCTATGTGTTTAAGGTCTAAGCACAATATTTCTAAACATGTTGGAATTTAAACGTGTCAAAAACTATGGAAAAAAATTGTGCTCAGATTTATGTTTAGGATCTAAACGCCAAATTTACAGTGTATTTAACCTCCTGCTATAGGCCTTCGACCATATGAAACCCAAATTCCACAACAAAACGCTGAACGGAAATATGAAATTCACAGGATTAACCCCAAGGATGTAAAGGCCCAATCTCATTATATTCTTCCCAATAGTGTTAAATCTTCTGAGGCTGAACTGGAGACCATCGCTAATCATCAAACACTCAGCCCACAACAACCAACAACACCAGCAGCACAGCAACAACCCCCACCGAGTTATCCAAGTTGGCACAAGATGATGCAACCCACACCATGGTCCTACCCATACAACTGGATGAACCCCGGACTACTATAACCTGGCGCACATCAACAACAACAATTTGGCATGTTCAACTTTCCTCTCTTCAGAGCTTGAGAGCTTTTCCTAAATGTGATACATGTGTATACGTGCTTATGCGTATGAAACTAAACATGCCGTATTTATCGTAGATGTTCGTGATACTGCGCCATCTTTAGTGGAAATCTTATAGTGATAAATGTATAATATAGTCACTAATTAACTATAAAAAGAAGATATTTAAACAAACTTAAACAAGTAGTAAAAATATGAATATACACAAACTGTGGATGTATGGACAGCTACCAAATCCAGTATCATGAACATCGATAATATTCTCGCTGTTTCGTGATGGAACATAGATGGATTGAAAAGAAAAATTACAGGAGAAGGCATTTTTTCATATCTAGCGTTAGGAAGCATGATATAGTAGTATTGGTAGAAACTTGGTTAAATAATGAGAAGTATGTTAAAGACTTGGTAAATAATATTTTACCTGATTAAGTTTATTATTTTGAAACTGCTAGTGGTAGGTCCTCGGCTGGACGGAAATCAGGGGGTATAGTTGTATTATACAAGAAACCCATTGGTGGCATTTCCTTGGTCTTGAAAACAAACAACACAATCTGGATTAAACTTAACAAATCCACTTTTGGTTGGGAAAATGATTTGTTCCTGGCAACTGTGTACATACCGCCAGATGATTCCCCCTACTATACAAACCAATTTCTTATGCTAGAGACATATTGCGAGACATAGCAACAAAGGAGCCATCTTACTAAAGGGCGATTTTAACGCTAGAACGAAGACTTTCCCTGATTTTATTCAAGATGACAACAATAAATATCTTAATGTACACTCAACCTACAACATTGATACCTTTCTACCGAGACATAATATGGATACACATGGCAAGGTACATGCGCATGGCCCCAAACTACTATCTCTATGTCAATCTTCAAACTTAAGAATACTTAATGGCAGAACTGTTGGTGATTCCCTTGAAAAATTTACCTATTTTGACACCAGAGGTTCAAGCGCCATTGATTATTTCATTTGTACAAAATCATTTAGACCGAAGATCATATGACCGTCTGCCCACTGAATATTCTTTCAAGACATTGTCAGATTAGTTGTAACATTTAGTGCCTCAAACAAATCATCCCACAAATTGAAACTGTTACTTTTAACCCAATACCCCCTACAATCAAACTACATGTACCTAAACAAAAAGAGTTAATTTTTCAGTCAATTCTCCTGTCAGACGAAAATCTGGATAAGGTAAACGAATTCATGTCAATGCATATATCTAACACTCGGGCAGATGTAGATTCTGCAACACAGGCAATCACCCAAATTCTACTAAATTCTACAAAACAAACATACCCTCGATTTCGTACAACTCGAAAAAGAAGACGTCGCAAAAATAAACCGTTTTTTGATTCAGACTGTTACACACATCAAAAAAAGCTGGGAAAAGATCTCTCAAATCATCCTTGGAACAACGAAATCCGAGATAGATACAACTACCAAAAAAAGGCCTATAAGAAATTATTGAAACAAAAACTTAAAGATCTGAAAAATTTCCTAGTTAACAAATTACATAATACAGACGGTCAAGATACTAAAGAAATTTGGAATATATTGGAATCACTCGAGAAGTCCGATGATATACCAAAGTCAAATGAATCGGTTGAGAACAGCTCCTCGCTTTTCGAACATTTAGAAAAACTCAATACTGACAATACCACTAGTCCGGGCGATCCTCATTTGAAAGTGGAGTTGATAAATTTAGAATCAGTCGCATTAAATTCCAATTCCATCCTGAATGGGGGCATCTCATCCAAAGAAGTGAAAACCGCTATAAAGACACTATATGTGGAAGATATACTTCTCTCCCCAGTTACCAAATTATTTAATACAATACTCCACACAGGAATATTCCCGCAGTCCTGGTCATATGCCTGCTTATCACCAATCCACAAGAAAAAATCCAGAAAACTACAGAGGTATATCCCTACTCAGTTGTCTAAGCAAACTATTCACTAAAGTATTAAATAACAGACTAATTAAATTTATTGATGAAACTCAAATCTTACCCGACACTCAAGCTGGATTGCGTACTGATCACAGAACGACATACTTGTTTGTTCTAAAAGTCTTGATAGATAAGTATGTTAAAAAGAAAGAAAAAAGAAACTCTATTTATGCTTCGTAGGTTTCAAAAAAGCATTTGATTCTGTTTGGCATACTGGACTACTTTTAAAACGTAGAATCGGGGTAACCGCCAATTTCTATGAACTTATAAAAGTATATACAGCAACAATACACTCAAGTTAAAAATAAATAACAAAATATCCCCATCAATACCAAGTAACATAGGTGTCCGTCAGGGAGACAGTTTGAGCCCAACCTTGTTAATTTTTTTTTTTATATTTTTTTATTCAATAGTTTGTTGTACACAGGCGTTGGATATAATCTACTCTACATTGCATATAACTGTCATCAAATACATTTTTGGTACAGTCGAATAATGTGGTGAATAATCCTCTAGGTGATCTATTTCTTGGGCTTGCCGAGCTAAGTGGAGCCAACATTATTGATCAGAAATCCTTCTATTGGAGACCATTTAGTGTTAAATGGTTCCCTTTTCATGTTACAAACCGCAATATATTTTTCTAATAGATAATTACTTCGTATGCAATTTTTTAGTCCAAGAAAATCCGGTTTTGTACCCAGGCATCTGGTTTTATAAATATATTTTTTTGCTAAAATGATAATGTGGTTTTCTAGTAAGCATTTTTTTTGCAGGCCGAATAGAATTTTGTCAGGAGACATATCGACATTTTTTCCAGTACAAATGTAAAACCAATGCCAGAGCTCTCGCCAGATATTCTTTACACACAGACATTCTGAGAAAAGATGAAGTATGGTTTCTTCTTTTAGTTCACAAAAAGTACATAATTTACTGTTTTTTATACCCAGCTTAACAAGTAGTACATTTGTGGTAAGATATCTGTGAATCACTCTGAACTGGAAATCTTGAAGCTGTATATTACTTGTTGTTTTTCGGGGTACAACATATTTGTTAATGATCTAATCTTTGATCATTCGATCTCAAATCCGGTCAAATTGCAGGAAGAAGACATTACGCATCTCCTATATGCTGATGACCTACTCCTTATCTCAGAAACACCCCAGGGCCTACAAAACTCACTGAAAACACTTGAAACATATTGTATATCCTGGCATCTCAATATTAACTACAGTAAATCTCAAATTATGATTATGCAATGTTGTCAGCAACAAAATGAAGCCCAACCAGAATTTAGATTTAATAATGTTACCTTGCAACATTGCACCAAATATCATTACTTGGGAATAATTATTGAAAATAATGGGTCCTTCAATGCCTCAATTGTTGACCTTAAACAAAAAGCGTTACAAGCACTTTTTAAATTGGAAAAAAACTAAGAACAACTGCAACTTTCCAATAAAAATTAAATCAGATTTATTGCAGTCTCTAATTACACCCGTACTTCTATATAATTCAGAAATCTAGTCGATAAGCTTTTAACTAAATCTGTTAACTTTTGGATAAACCTAAAAACCTACGACAGGACTCCATTTGAACGAGTTCTACTGAAATACTGTAACTGGATCTTTGAAGTTCCAAAACGAGCATCGCGCGTGCTCTGGAAACCTAAAAATAGCAGGATCCTGGTGGATCGTATATAAGGCAGTAATTTGGTAATATTTTCAACACTTCGATCTTTGTTGATAGAAGCAGTTACTTGGTACTGCAAAGAAGAGCAAAGATGTCTGGACGTGGAAAGGGCGGAAAATCCAAAGCAGGAAAGAGCAGAACAAGATCAGCGCGCGCTGGACTTCAGTTCCCTGTGGGTCGTGTTCATCGGTTCCTGAGGAAAGGCAACTTTGCTAACCGTGTTGGAGAGGGTGCCCCCGTTTACCTGGCCGCCGTCATCGAATATCTGACCGCCGAGATTTTGGAGCTTGAAGGAAATGCCGCTCGGGATAACAAGAGGAGAACCATCAACCCCCGTCATCTTCTGTTGGCCGTCCGTAATGACGAAGAGCTGATGGCTAAAGTGTCTATCGCTCGAGGAGGTGTCCTGCCAAACATCCAGCATAAGCATTAGGACTCCGACGCGAACTGAACTCTTGGAAATCCCCACCCCCAGCTGAAATCCTGCCTATATTAAGATGGGCACTGCCCAAGTCAGAATTACCTGTCAAAAATCACCAGAAATTTTCATCAAAAGTAGGTCAGCTCAGAACTTGTTGGTAACAGTCTCCTATGCGCCTTCATTCCAAAAATAAATAACGATCGCCGATTTAATTTTACAATTTTTTAACTAAAGGAAACAGATTGAATAATAAAAAGTTCAGTAGATTCAGGCTTTACGTGTGAAAATACATTTACCTCTCTTTAATGGTTTTCAGTGCCCTTGTCCAGGACCAAAACAACTTTTTGAATCTCATTATTTCCCCAAAAATACAACAAATTCTTATATATAGTCCTATAGTAGAAGGGTAGCATTTATGTAGTTTACGGTAATTCAACTCAAGACCAACACCTTCTCGGCACAAGATAATAATGATTCTATGTCATTCTCCTACGCATGACCGGTACAAAGACGAATAAATAGCATCTCTACATCACGTTGTTATCTAGATATATGCGACAACACATTTTGGGTATCGGCAATCTGATGAATGTAGAATTTGAGGATTGTACTTAGCATCTTACATACAGGCTCTTAATACTGTAAAACATATCTGTTTAATTTCGTTCTCCATAATGTAGCAGTTACTAGTAAACAAAACATGTGTGTATATAGCAAAAGTGGGTGTCTCAAGTTAACGGCAGCTGTTCAAATGTCCCCTGGAACATTAATAAATTAATAAAGACGTCAACATGTGAACTCATAGAATCTGCACTGTCGATGGTTTAATGTAATACCGGTACCATCTGTTGTGATATTTTTTTTTAACTCCCAGACAGATCTGTTTATTTTTGCCTCCCCTGCTCTGACCTCTAAGAACAATACACCATCGCCGTATTAACTGCATTCTCGAATCCCAAGCCTATCAGACTGTTAGTTCTGATCTGTTTATAGGCCTATTGGATGTGACCCAGCTACACTGCTGTGACCTCTAGCAAGAAAAACAATTACGGATGGCATATCCCACCAGGTTTTGTACTGTGTAAATATATACAGTGAAACATACAGCCAAGGGTTCTCAATGGGCATGACAGTGCACTCGCTGAGCCATCAATAAATAATAATAAAAATAATTATAAATCAAATTTTCATCAGAATTCGGTCAGCTCAGAACTTGCTGGTAACAATGCCCTAATGCACGTTAATGCCAAAAATCAAGGTTCTTATGTCAACGATTCTCCTCATTTTGACGACGAAAGGATTCGGATGGATGGACTGACTGACTCACTCACTCATTACCGGACAATTTGCGATCTGTAGCCTACTTCGTAGGAATAATCCAGTCAAGCCAGCGTATTTGAAACAACCGAGATTCTTTGATAAAACAAATAAGGATAAATGCAAATCGGGCTGAAAAGAGAGTCGTTCTGTTCTAATTTTTAGCCGGACAGATATTTGTTTTTAATTTTTTTTTTTTTTTTTTTTTCCAATAATTGTGCCTGCAGAGTACATCTCTCTAAAAACATGTGGTGCTCGTGTTTTATAGATCTCATGCATATTCCTTATTTCCTGACTTTAAAGGGGTTATCGTTACCTTTATATATCCCGCAAAACTGACATTTATCAGCAAATGAGCATTCATGTCGATTGGAATTGGATAAAGGACTTGAAATTTCCCTCAAAACTGTCAGCAACAACTAAACATTGTACATTTGATGTTCAGACTATGCCTACACCTTGGATTTGGGGTTTTCTTTAAAGTGATCGTAAACCCTCAAGTAAAGTTTCCATCAAATGAAAGACCATTGCAAACAGTTTCGGAAAATATTTATTGTAATTTTTTACCATTTTTTTTCACAGAGTAAATTGCAAATAAAGCATGGTATTCTATGGTGGTCTATGGCAATCATATTTAGGTCCAGTGACGTCACACTGCCTTAATACATATATTTCAAACTGTGTATGCACTTTCCAATGCTTAATTCAAGCTTAAGGTGTGTATACTTTGAGTTTCAACACAGACTCACTGTTCCAATGTGCATGTTTCACCAAAATCGGGGAGATGGAAACTCATAAGTGTCAAGTCAATTTGAATCTTGCATTTAATTTCCCGGATTTTGGTGAAACATGAACAGTGAGTCTGTGTTGAAAGTCAAAGTATACAGATCTTAAGCTTGAATCAAGCATTGGAAAGTGCATACAAAAAAATCATTACAAAAATTTGGTACTTATCGATATCGCCGAAAATCTACATAGCGAAGAGCCCATTTTCTGTGGTTAATTTTAATCACTAATACATGTTGTAAAAACATAACCAAAGAAATTGACTGTATATACACTAGAATCTCATTGAAAATAAAATACAGGTTATTTCTAAGATTTTCTCAATCATACGAAACCTGCTTTATATGAAAAACAAAACGACCAAAATATCAGCTTTTTATATTCAAGTATACCTTACTACTCCAGCATAAGACTGCTATTCAGGGGGATATGCTATAGCATAGTTTTCTGCCCGTGAATGTATCGAGGTCACTTAAATTAAATATCAGCAGGGAAATCATGCATTGAAACTAAGGACTGGATCCTAACCACGTTTTAAAATCTGCTGATTTTTCTAATACTTCAGCGAGACAGCAAGAAAACAATATCCATGTAATGTTCTCTCCGTGGACACGGCAATTCGTTTTATAAATGAAGTATATACACTGAAAAAAATCCTTAAAATTTAAGGAATATTTTCCGACTATTACACCAGCGGAATATTCCGTAGCATGTTAAAGAAAATCCTTACCATGGTAAGGAATATTCCGCTTGTGTAATAATCTTCTGCCCAGCGAGTTGGCCAAGCACGCCGTGAGTGAAGGAACCAAGGCCGTCGCGAATTACACCAGCAGCAAATAACTATATAGCGCCTGTCGCTATTTCAACGGTCTCTTTCAGGGCCAACCAAATATTTCGAGAGAGTACTTCTATTATTGCACATTCAACTCAATTTGAACACCAGATTTCATCCATATCGCTGCTTTTTGAATCAATTTAAATTAGATCGGCTGATTTGTGATTTTTCCCCAATATGATCCATTCTGCCCGAAATTGTCCACAGTTCTTTTCAACTAAAATTTTAAGGGGGTGCAAGTATTCAGTGATTTTCAGATGAAGTCATTCACACCCATGGATGTAGTACGATAGAGGTTAACTTTTATGCACATCGTCCCACTCTTAGCTACTTTTTTTCAGCGGATGCCGGGGGGAGGGGAGGTTAAAATGTCAGGCCCCCCTCTTCCCCTCCCCAGTCTGAAATAAACAAAACAAACATCAGTCCTAAAATGGTTAAACAAAGATTCCACACTATCCCAATATCTTATAGAGCAGCCTATTAGAAATGTGTGTCAGTTTGTTTTATTATTGCACCGTACCTTTGTTTAAGTATGTGTGTTTCCAGAAACCCACATACTTATCCTTGGCATCCCACCACGGAAAGGATATGCCGCAAAGATTTCTTATGTGAACAAGAGACTGAAAACTGTATGCCAACACACACCTGGAGTTCATTATGTTTGTAACAACAACATTGATTTTCCTAACCACATGAAACCAGACAAAGTGCACCTTAATACTGATGGGCTAAAACAACTTGTGAGAAACTTCAAGGAAGTATCTAACCTCCTGCTAGGCCTTCGACCATATGAAAGCCAAATTCCACAACAAAATGCTGAACGGAAATATGAAAGTCACAGGATTAACCTCAAGGATGTAAAGGCCCAATCTCAATATATTCTTCCCAATAGTGTTAAATCTTCTGAGGCTGAACTGGAGACCATCGCTAATCATCAAACACTCAGCCCACAACAACCAACAACACCAGCAGCACAGCAACAACCCCCACCGAGTTTGTCCAAGTTGGCACATGATGATGCAACCCACACCATGGTCCTACCCATACAACTGGATGAACCCCGGACTACTATAACCTGGCGCCCATCAACAACAACAATTTGGCATGTTCAACTTTCCTCCCTTCAGAGCTTGAGAGCTTTTCCTAACTGTGATACATGTGTATACGTGCTTATGCGTATGAAACTAAACATGCCGTATTTATCGTAGATGTTCGTGATACTGCGCCATCTTTAGTGGAAATCTTATAGTGATAAACGTATAATATATAGTCACTATATAACTCATTCATTTTAAAGAAAGAAGATATTTAAACAAAACTAAACAAGTAGTACAAATATAAATATACGCAAACTGTGGATGTATGGACATCCAGTATCATGAACATCGATAATATTCTCGCTGTTTCGTGTTGGAACATAGATGGACTGAAAATATAAATTACAGAAGACATTTTTTTCATATCTAGCGTTAGGAAGCATGATATAGTAGGATTGGTAGAAACTTGGTTAAATAATGAGAAGTATGTTAAAGAATTTGTAAATAATATTTTACCTGATTATGATTATTATTTTGAATCTGCTAGTGGTAGGTCCTCGGCAGGACGGAAATCAGGGGGTATAGTTGTATTATACAAGAAATCCATTGGTGGTATTTCCTTGGTCTTGAAAACAAACAACACAATCTGGATTAAACTTAACAAATCCACCTTTGACTGGGAAAATGATTTGTTCCTGGCAACTGTGTACATACCACCAGATGATTCCCCCTACTATACAAACCAATATATGCTATAGACACATAATGCGAGACATAGCAACGAAGGAGCCATCTTACTAATGGGCGATTTTAACGCTAGAACGAAGACTTTCCCTGATTTTATTCAAGATTACAACAACAAATATCTTAATGTACACTCAACCTACAGCATTGATACCTTTCTACCGAGACATAATATGGATACACATGGCAAGGTACATGCGCATGGCCCCAAACTACTATCTCTATGTCAGTCTTCAAACTTAAGAATACTTAATGGCAGAACTGTTAGTGATTCCCTTGGAAAATTCACCTATTTTGACACCAGAGGTTCAAGCGCCATTGATTATTTCATTTGTACAGACTCATTTAGACCGAAGATCATATGACCGTCTGCCCACTGAATATTCTTTCAAGACATTGTCAGATTAGTTGTATCATTAATTGCCTTAAACAAATCATCCCAACAATTGAAACTGTTACTTTTAACCCAATACCCCCTACAATCAAACTACCTAAACAAAAAGAGTTAATTTTTCAGTCAATTCTCCTGTCAGACGAAAGTCTGGATAAGGTAAACGAATTCATGTCAATGCATATATCTAACACTCAGACAGATGTAGATTCTGCAACACAGGCAATCACCCAAATTCTACCAAATGCTACAGAACAAACATACTCTCGATTTCATACAACACGAAAAAGAAGACGTCGCAAAAATTAACCGTTTTTTGATTCAGACTGTTACACACAACAAAAAACAGCTCAAAAGCTGGGAAAAAATCTCTCAAATCATGCTTGGAACAACGAAATCCGAGATAAATACAACTACCAAAAAAGGCCTATAAGAAATTATTGAAACAAAAACTTAAAAAATTACATAATACAGACGGTCAAGATACTAAAGAAATTTGGAATATATTGGAATCACTCGAGAAGTCCGATGATATACCAAAGTCAAATGAATCGGTTGAGAACAGCTCCTCGCTTTTCGAACATTACAAAAAATTCAATACTGACAATACCACTAATCCGAGCGATCCTCATTTGAAAGCGGAGTTGTTAAATTTAGAATCAGTCGCCCTAAATTCCAATTCCATCCTGAATGGAGGCATCTCATCCAAAGAAGTGAAAACCGCTATAAAGACACTATATGGGCAAGATATACTTCTCTCCCCAGCTACCAAATTATTTAATACAATACTCCACACAGGAATATTCCCGCAGTCCTGGTCATATGCCTACTTATCACCAATCCACAAGAAAAAAGGCAGAAAACTACAGAGGTATATCCCTACTCAGTTGTCTAAGCAAACTATTCATTAAAGTATTAAATAACAGACTAATTAAATTTATTGATGAAACTCAAATCTTACCCGACATTCAAGCTGGATTCCGTGTACTGATCACAGAACGACATACTTGTTTGTTCTAAAAGTCTTGATAGATAAGTATATTAAAAAGAAGAAAAAAAGAAACTCTACTTATGCTTCGTAGATTTCCAAAAAACATTTGATTCTGTTTGGCATACTGGACTATTTTTAAAACGTAGAATCGGGGTAACCGCCAATTTCTATGAACTTATAAAAGTATATACAGCAGCAATACACTCAAGTTAAAAATAAATAACAAAATATCCCCATCAATACCAAGTAACATAGGTGTCCGTCAGGGAGACAGTTTGAGCCCAACCTTATTTAACATATTTGTTAATGATCTAATCTTTGATCATTCGATATCAAATCCGGTCAAATTGCAGGAAGAAGACATTACGCATCTCCTATATGCTGATGACCTACTCCTTATCTCAGAAACACCCCAGGGCCTACAAAACTCACTGAAAACACTTGAAACATAGTGTATATCCTGGCATCTCGATATTAACTACAGTAAATCTCAAATTATGAGTATGCAATGTTGTCAGCAACAAAATGAAGCCCAACCAGAATTTAGATTTAATAATGTTACCTTGCAACATTGCACCAAATATCATTACTTGGGAATAATTATTGAAAATAATGGGTCCTTCAATGCCTCAATTGTTGACCTTAAACAAAAAGCATTAAAAGCACTTTTTAAATTGGAAAAAAACTACGAACAACTGCAACTTTCCAATAAAAATTAAATCAGATTTATTGCAGTCTCTAATTACACCCGTATTTCTATATAATTCAGAAATCTGGGGTCTAGACGATAAGCTTTCAACTAAATCTGTTAACTTTTGGATAAACCTAAAAACCTACGACAGGACTCCATTTGACCAAGTTCTACTGAAATACTGTAAATGGACCCTTGGAGTTCCAAAACGAGCATCAAATATAGACTGTCGTGCGGAACTTGAACAATTTCCACTGATACACCTCATTCTGCCCAAATCGCTAAAATACAGAAATAGGCTACAGACAACAACAAATGTACTACTAAAACATGCGTATACCTATTACATAAACAATCCTCTATCACAATATAACTGGGAAAATACTACAAAAATTACATTAAAATCACAAACTCAGAACAATTATTCTCAGATCGTGGATTAACCCAGAAATGTCTAAAAGCAAATCTTAAACAACTGAAAGAGAATCTAGGAAGAAATTACCAAACACACTTTTTTAGACACCTGAATCAAAACCAATATTCTGGCAAGCTCACACTCCTCAGACAAGTTTACCACAAATACAATGTACACACTACAACCATAACATAAACAAACAATTAGTTAATTTGGAACAAGTACACACAAACTAGAAATAGAGACTGGGCGATACTATAATATCCCCAGAGACGAACGAAATAGAAGACGAAAAACACTTTTTATTGGAATGTCTTAGTCTCTATATTAAAAGAAAACCATTATTTGATCTCCTACAAATACAGGATAATGCCACATCAGCAATGGACATAGAAAAGTATATAGAAATTCTGTTCAACCTCCATCAGAACATGGTAGAATAGCAATGTACATACATAATACGTACATATATAGGAATGAACAGATAAATCCCAAACCCAGCTGAGTATACTTAGTTCTATCTTTATTCTTTACAAATTGATATTGTCACAGTACGTAACAGGCTTTATCTCTGTATCAATTGTCTTTTATATTGTTTTGTTATTATTATGTCATTTACCATACTCTATATGTGACAAGAGTCGAGCAATAAAAATAATTGAATTGAAAAAAAATTGAATTGTTTCGCTTATGTAAATCCGCCTTTGCGCTATTCCTAATGCCGGCTTCGTCCGCAAGGTGGCGCTGGCGCCCACTGCACGCTGGTCTGTTCCGGTTTGGCGGTCTGCTAATGTAAACATGTGCAGGAGGGAAGCCGGGTATTGTATTTCGCCTCGATTCGTCAGATTTTTTCTCACTGATGGAGACGTCCTTGGTAGTTTAGGTAAGTCTAGTCATCAAGTCTTATTTTTACTCGTTTGTACAAGCATAATAAGAGCCGCTTTGTCAACAAATTGGGCAATCAAAGGTCATCGTTGTTGTTGTTGTTGTTGTTGTTATAAAACATGGTGGGTGGCCGGCAGTTAGGTCTGATTAAACCACACTCCACTAAAAACAATCAGCAGGGGCCAGTTTGTTTGATCAAGTACTGTGAGAAATAATCGGATTATTAGTTAACCCGACTACCATGTAGCTGTTAATGTAGCTGTATGATTATAATGTGATAAACAAGCACCCTACCCGCCTCATTTGGAACTGCTGGAAGTGTTTCATAATTTTATTGTGAAAAGACACACTGAACAGGAGATTAATGTGCCATATGGCTTCCAACTTCTCATAAATACTGAGAAAGTAGTTTTGCACTAATAGCTACTTATTTTTTGTATTATTATCTAATTATTATACCATGTATTTCTTCCGCAAAATGCATTGAAACAAATGTATATATATATATCTACATATTCCTGTTCTGTCCCATAACACACACAATATTTTGACTGATTCACTTCCATAATTTATTCTCTTGGACCAATATTAGGCCTACTGACTTGTGCTTATCTTCTACTGTCAAGATATTTTGTGTGCTATGGGACAGAACAGGAATATGTAGATATATATACATTTGTTTCAATGCATTTTGCGGAAGAAATACATGGTACAATAATTAGATAATTAAAAAAAAAATAAGTAGCTATTAGTGCAAAACTATTTCCTCGGTATTTATGAGAAGTTAGAAGCCATATGGCACATGAATTTCCTGTTCAGTGTGTCTTTTCACAATAAAATTATGAAACACTACCAGCAGTTCCAAATGAGGCGGGTAGGGTGGTTGTTTATCACATTATAAGTATACAGCTACATTAACAACTACGTGGTAGTCGGGTTAACTAATAATCCGATTATTTCTCACAGTACTTGATCAAACAAACTGGCCCCTGCTGATTGTTTTTAGTGGAGTGTGGTTTAATCAAACTGAACTGCCGGCCACCCACCATGTTTTATAACAACAACAACGATGACATTTGATTGCCCAATTTGTTGACAAAGCGGCTCTTATTATGCTTGTACAAACGAGTAAAAATAAGACTTGACTAACTTACCTAAACTACCAAGGACGTCTCCATCAGTGAGAAAATCTGACGAAACGAGGCGAAATACAATACCCGCCTTCCCTCCTGCACATGTTTATATTAGCAGACAGCCAAACCGGAACAGACCGGAGTGCAGTGGGCGCCAGCGCCACCTTGCGGCCGAAGCCGGCATTACGGATAGCGCAAAAGGCGGATTCGACGTAAAAGTACTACGGTACCGTAAAGCAAAGTGCCCGCCTCCCGAGCTCCCACTACTTTCTGTTTTCAAAGGTTTTTCTAATGTCTGCTCAAATGTTGGGGAGTGACAGGAATTCAAAAGGTATAACACCAGTTTGTATTTATTTCTACAAGATTCAAGCATGCATTTTAAGTTTTGAAGCGGATTGAGCACAAAAACACGCGGATGTGAAAGAGAGCACAAAAAGCAACATCCATTGGCTGACGCTTTCGCCGACTCGTGATTTGATTGGATTATTATCTCGCGTGCTCTGGAAACCTAAAAATAGCAGGATCCTGGTGGCTCGTATATAAGGCAGTAATTTGGTAATATTTTCAACACTTCGATCTTTGTTGATAGAAGCAGTTACTTGGCACTGCAAAGAAGAGCAAAGATGTCTGGACGTGGAAAGGGCGAAAAATCCAAAGCAGGAAAGAGCAGAACAAGATCTGCGCGCTCTGGACTTCAGTTCCCTGTGGGTCGTGTTTATCGGTTCCTGAGGAAAGGCAACTATGCTAACCGTGTTGGAGCGGGTGCCCCCGTTTACCTGGCCGCCGTCATGGAATATCTGATAGCTAAATAATATATACACCCTACTGAATCGACAAGTATGATTGTAGGTGAATGCACCAGTCCATTTGTCATGCGACCATGAACTGTAGATTGGATCACTTCACATTGAAGCCGGATAACAGCTGCAATGTTATAATGGGGCAACATATGATTGTATATCAGATATGTCGACAGTCCATGGTAGCTACCATTTGTCTTGGCAACAGTCCATTTGGCGAATCATTGGCCAAGGTTACACGGTTCACGTCTGTTCGGACTGACCGTATTTTGACCTACCATGGACTGTCGATCGATCCGATGATGATACCATGGACTGTCGTAATATCAGACAGACAGAGAATAAACTATTAATGGTTCATATTTCTCTTAAACACACACAAGTGAAAGGAATCGAGAGATGAATGAGTCAGTGATACATGAGGCAGGTAGTAAGTTCCCACGTGTTCATTTTGTGCTCATTTCCTCACACTATAATTCGATGCTAATACCTACCATGAACTGTCCACCAACACCTAAAAACACCTCTCGCCGCAAAAATGTTTAAAATTTTTGTTAACTTGAAATAGTAATAACCCTACATTTGGTGACAATATAGTACGATATCTCTCCATCAAAAAATGACTGGACACCAGTAACCATACCTGTCATCGATATGCTGAAAATCGTTCATTTCGTCACTGTCGTCTGGTCAGACACACGCCCACGCTTGATAACGAAAGCACCGAAAAACCTACCATTGACTGTGATTTGACACGTGACCGGCGGTGTTTACCTACAATCATACTTGTCGATCCCGTAGGGTGATATAGCCCTCACGAGTATGAGGGCTATAGGTCGGCCCCAGTCACCTCCAGCGAGGGTTTTAGATAATTTTATTACGAATCATCCACCTCTGAAACTGCCGTACATCTAATCTCTATCCCCTCCTGCGCATTATTTTAAAATCTTGCGCACTATTGTGAAATAGTGACGCATATATCGCCGTCTGAATTTTCCAGTCGAAAACTTCAACTCTCTACGCGCCATGTTGGTGACGTCACGGTATATGTGTGCTGGCCGTTTGCAATGGAACATGGCGCGTATAAAGTGGAAGTTGTCGACTGGAAAATTCAGACGGCGATATATTCGTTACTATTTCACAATAGTGCGCAAGATTTTAAAATAGTGCGCAGAAGGTGATAGAGATTAGATGTACGGCAGTTTCAGAGGGCTATAGGTCGCCCCAGTTACCTCCAGCGAGGGTTTTAGATAATTTTATTACGAATCACCCACCTCTGAAACTCAACGTCATTTTTCAGGGCCAACCATTTTCTCCGAAAGAGGAACTTCTAACTTTGCACAAACTGCCCCTTGCACCATTTTTTTTTAAATATCTCCCAATTGAATAATTTTGAATTATTTAAATTTAGCTGAATGATTTTTATTTTTTCATTTCCGTGATATCGATAATAACATGATTACATAACCGTAATTTTACAGTTTCTTTAGTCAGCGCAATTATACGAAATATGGCATGCAAATACAAGCAACAACTGATTTATATCAAAATTCACTTCGAATTCCAACACGGAAATGCCCCGATACAAGGGAAGTTACTCCTGTTGGAATTTGGAAAGCTGCGTGTAAATAATCCAGTCAAGCCAAGCGTATTGAAACAAGAGATTCTTTGATAAAACAAATAATGATAAACGCAAATCGGGATGAAAAGCTAGTCTTTCTGTTCTAATTGTTAGCCGGACATATTTGTTTTTAATTTTTTTTTTTTTTTTTAATAATTGTTCCTGCAGAGTACATTATGGCTGGCGGAATGTTGCAATATTCTATGACAAAAAAATAAAATAATTCTCCTTTCTTTGAAGATAATAATCCTGTCTCTGAATGCAAAATTTCATGCACCTAACGATATTCAATGAAAATAAATAGTTTAACACAATATATATTCAATTCTTTGAATATAATATTCAATACTTTGAATATAATATTCAATACTTTGAATATAATTCATTCTTTGAATATAATGTTCAATTCTTTGAATATAATGTTCAATTCTTTGAATATAATATTCAATACTTTGAATATAATATTCAGTTCTTTGAATATAATGTTCAATTCTTTGAATATAATGTTCAATTCTTTGAATATAATATTCAATTCTTTGAATGGAGTATTCAATTCTTTGAATGGAGTATTCAATTCTTTGAATGGAGTATTCAATGTTCGGATTTTATATTCAATTCTCATTGGCAGTTAACACAGCCAATGGACGGGCGTCTTCCATTTCAGGTCGTCGCAAGAATGATTGTACCGGCGCATGTGGTCGTACCGAGGCGAGATCTTCGAAGCGAAGTCAAGCGTCAGGCGGCTTTCGTCGACTGTTACTCACAGTCACAGTACACTCCCTTTTCCATATATTCCAGGAACATATTATCGGTCAGATTAAACAAAGTTGATATCCGACATATCCTTTATTTCCAGTTCTGTCGCTGACAGAACACTCCAGCTGCCATGTTTGTTTACATTACAAACTGCGGTCAGCCAGTGCAGTTTGATATGTGAATGATGTGGAAGTTTACCCCTGATATTCGCGTTTATTCTTATTTGACGTGTACAATTTTAGGTTACATGAATCAAAATACTGTTAGCAGATAGAAAACATTCTTAGAATACGTTGTTTAATTCAAGGTTGACTATTTTCAGACGTTTTTTTGTTCGAAAACTGTGCCGTCTTTTCGCCGACTCGACCCCAAGCTCGACCGATCAGCCGAAGAGTTGGCGATCAGACTCTAGCACTGTACGGTCTTTTGACTTATCATTTCGAGCAGAAGTCATGATGATTCCGAATATTTCAAAATATTTGACGCATTATCACTTTTGTCGTATTTCATTAGCCACTTTCAGACCCACTTTACCTCGCAACTTTGCCGAGTTGAAAAAACTGCTCGTAGAAATAAATTCGTTATCCTGTCCCTGCTCGTTTGATACTGAATTTTATCCTGTTTCCTGGCGGCTTCGCGGTCGTGTGGCATTTTCTCCAGGAAACAGGATAAAATTCAGTATCAAACGAGCAGGGACAGGATAACTTATAATGGCATTGGTCAAGTAAAAGCTATCTCATCATTTCCTTTGAACATGTAAATATTATTGTTTGCAATGATTGAATAGTATATTCAATGATTGAATAGTATATTCAATGATTGAATAGTATATTCAATGATTGAATAGTATATTCAATGATTGAATAGTATATTCAATGATTGAATAGTATATTCAATGATTGAATATATTCAATGATTGAATAGTATATTCAATGATTGAATAGTATATTCAATGATTGAATAGTATATTCAATGATTGAATAGTATATTCAATGATTGAATAGTATATTCAATGATTGAATAGTATATTCAATGATTGAATAGTATATTCAGTGATTATATTCAGTGAGTGAATACTTATTTTCAATCATTGAATACTTATATTCAATCATTGAATACTTATATTCAATCATTGAATGATCATATTCAATCATTGAATAATTATATTCAATCATTGAATATAAGTATTCAATCATTGAATGTAAGTATTCAAATCATTGAATATAAGTATTCAATCAATGAATAATTATATTCAATGATTGAATACTTAGTTTCAATGCTATATATACTATATATCGGTTGAATTGAAAATATAAAACATTATTGAACATATATATTCTATATTCGTAAAAATATTCGTAAAAATTGAACGAATTGCTCGATTTTTGAATGTATAAAATGATTAATAGGATAAAAACGTGAAAAATTTAATATTGCAACAGATCGCCTGCCATAGTACATCTCTCAAACATTTAATCCTCGTGTTTTATAGATCTCGTGATATTCCCTATTTTCTTATTAAGGAGTTATCGTTATCTTCATATATCCCACAAAACTTACATTTATCAGCAAATGAGCATTCATATCGATTGGAATTGAATAACGGACTTGGAATTTCCCTCAAAACTGTCAGCAACAGCTAAACACCTTGGATTTGGGGTTTTCTTTAACATGCAATTTTGGTAGTTATCGATATCGTCGAAAATCTACGAAACCTGATTTATATGGAAAACAAAACGACCACAATATCAGCTTTTTAATATACAAGTATATACAGTAGTACTCCAGTATATATACTGTTATTCAGGGGGATATATGCTATAGCATAGTTTTCTGCCTGTGAATGTATCGAGGCCCCTTAAGGTAAATATCAGCAGGGAAATCCCCCATCATGCATTGAGACTATAAGGACTGGAACCTAACCACGTTTTAAATTCTGCTGATTTTGCTAATACTTCAGCAAGACAGAGAAAGAAAAAAAAATCCATGTAATGTTCTCTCCATGCACATGGCAATTCGATTTTTATATGAAGTATATACACTGAAAAAAAAAAAATCTTAAAATTTAAGGAATATTCCCCGACTACACACGCAATTTCCCCACAGAACGGACTGGAGTTGCGAGGAGAATGGACGGACAAATGCAATGGACCAGAGCGGAGACGGACTTTTGTGGACCGTTACGGACAAAACCATCGGAGAATGGACGGACCGTTACCAGTGTTCTCCGGTCGTTTCTGGTCCGGAATGGTACCATTGTCTCGTTCTCCGTTCATTCTCCGTTGCAGCTCTTTGTTGTCTTACGGTAGAAATAGTCTAATATATTGACGGTCCGCTCATTCTCCGTTTTCTCATGAGAATGAACGGAGAATGGGTCATTGGACATGGAAATGGAAATGTTACAATAACAGGCTCTACTGTCACACCAAAGAAAACGCTCACTGATGCCACCACTGTCATCATTGGTGACTCTGTTATTCGAAACATCCACGAATCGAAAATGGGTCAATATCCTTTGGATATTGTGAAAGTGATATCTGTTCCGGGACTGTCTGTTTTTGGTTTACACCAGTGGGCTCAAGATCAGACGGTAAATCCAACGACACAACGTGTTATCGCGCATGTTGGGATAAATGACTGTAAACGCAACTCCAGAGTCACAGAAAAACAGCTTCATTTAGTGATTGACAAACTTCAGCATGTCTTCCCGAATGCAGGAGTACAGTTCTCCACCGTGGTTCCAACTAAGGGTCACAGACAAATAAACGACAACATCAATGCATTCAACAGCACACTTCAAGCTTGTGTAGAGAAACGTGGTCTACATCTAATAGACCATACTCGTTTTTTCGTCACAGAAAATGGTGCACCAAAGAAGAAACTATACACTGATCTATTTCACCCAAGCACCTTGGGGGCAAGCATTTTGGCAAAAAACATCAAATGGCCTGAACGTATATCTTCTTACACTGACAAGATCAGGCCATATCGTCTCAATGTCCATGCCCCATCATCCTTCAACTCCAACAGTAAGGTCCAGCCTTCGATTCCATACAA